>JAPWDM010000042.1:20000-35000 GCA_035578155.1 Brachynemurus nebulosus | reverse complement strand
AATTTAACCTATTAACTAGTATTTTATGTAGATTAATGTTTTTTAACAATAGGTGTTACCAATTTAACCTATTAACTAGTATTTTATGTAGATTAATGTTTTTTAACAATAGGTGTTACCAATTTAACCTATTAACTAGCATTTTATGTAGATTAATTTTACTTAACGATAAGTGTCACTAATTTAACCTGTTAGCTAATTTTACCTATTATTATATGATAGGTCTTATGTTGGATTTGATTAGTTTGGATTTGTTTATAATTTATTAAATATTGGATATTGAATATTGAATTCCGAAGCAGCGTACACAAACTGATTAATTACTTTAATCAATTACTTATAGATGTAAAAAAAGGAAAATTATTGACAACAACACATGGCGTTCCGTAACTGGTCACCCACGAAAGTACTTACCATGCCCGATGTTGCTTAACTTCGGTGATCGAACGAGAACCGGTGTTTTCAACATGGTATGGTCGTTGTCTGATTATGGATAAGCTATTTGTAAATATATAGTTTTACTATTAATACTAGTAAATATAATGTATAATTCTAATTTGATTTATTAATAAATATATTTTATTACTACACTGAAAGGGTTTTTTTTTTATTTTACAGCTACATTTAGATATACCTTCCACGTTAAGTTTGTCCCATTTATTAATGATAAGGTAAATTTTATTGATAATGTATAAAACTAATTTGATTTAATAATAAATATACTTTATTACTGTACTTAAAAGCTTTTTTTTATTTCATAGTTACCTCTAAATATACTTTCCACATCCAATCTATCCTATTAATTATCCATCTAATATATATTTTTTATATTCAGAAGTTTTAAATGTTGTAGAATAATATAACAATAGTGCTTTATATTTCTTAATATGTTATTTGTTAGTGAATAAAGGGTAAATAATATATAATAAAACATTATTTTCAATTTTATACTTTTTATTTGGAAAATAATATAAATAAAAAACTTTATTATACAATATTAAAAAAAAAAAAAATTTGTATCATTTATAAATAATTATTTTTAAACATTTATATGGCAATATTTTCACAATTTATACATATATATGTATCACCAGTATTAAGCACGCATTTAATATGAGCCTAGTTTTTGCATAACTGACATTCAATCCACGGTTCTTTGGGGCGACTTTTTGAAAATAGTTCATTGCATATTAAGCAAGAAATCCTTGATAATAATATTAAGCAATTACTATTAATACAAATATCAATTTTTTTAGTAACTTTTTTACGCTTTTTTGCTATATTTTGTTCTTTCTCTAATGTTTTTATTTCTCTTGTATCGGTTAAAACAGTAGATTTTCTTTTCCTTTTAGTTTGACTCTGTTCTTTAGAAGCAGCCCTTGGGTAGGGTCGAACTATTTCTGGAGAAAATATTGTAGGCGTTGAATTTGATTGAGTATTCATTATCGATGATGTTAAAATTTGCGATTCTGCGGGATCAGTTACGAATGACGGAGCGAAATCATCTTGAGTAAAAATATTTTCATTATATGGAAATATTCCAGTCTTTTTAAATCCTTTTATGATATTTGTACTAGTTGTAGCTAATGGTAATGAATCTGCTACTATTTTTGGGATATCATATATTGTTATCGTTTTACCTGGATTATTTCGCAACCATAAATCTTGGTACGTTGAAGCATATTTCTTAAATGGTCCATACACAGCCACATCAAGTGGTTGTAATTTATGGCTACAATGTGGTGGAAATGATAACATTACGATCCCATTATCTTTCGCTAAGTTTAAGGTTGGTACATGTAAATGTGAGGAATGATTATCTAATACGAGTAATACTGGATTATTAATAGATGGTTTAACGTGTGCGATGAAATGTTGCATGTACATAAAAAATTCTTCATTTGTTACCCAGCCGCTTGAATTGCCTGCACCAATACAACCTTTTGGTCCATTATTAATAAAATGATTTTTATATTTTTTTCGTGGAAATACGAACATAGGAGGCACTGTATTTCCGTTTGCGGAAACAGCACATATTAGTGTCACATTAGTACCCCGCTCAGCAGAAGTTATGGAGCCAACATTTTTTTTACCTTTCGCAGCAATTATTTTAGTAGGTTTAAGTACTGTGGAAATTCCAGTTTCATCTATATTCCAAATGTTTGATGCGGTAAATTGATATTTATTCATAACTTCAGCTAATTGAGTGAAAAATGGTTTTACATTTTCAATATTAAACGATGTCGCTCGTCCGATGCTTGTTGGTTCGGGTTTTCTAATTGACAACTCTCGATTCCTTTTTAGAAAACTAGAAAGCCACTCTTTGCCAGCTATTTTATTAAGTTTCCATGTTTCAGGCATTTTAATATTAAATTTTTCAGCACACTCATAAGCAAGCTGACGAACATCTTTTGGAGTCAATCCATAAAATATCGAAGCCATTTGTAGTAAATAATCTTTTAAAGCAATTTCCTGGTCCTTAGAAAATACTTGTCGAGGTTTTTTATAGCCCATTGTCGGTAAATCTTGCGTTTCCTTATTTTTATATGCTTTCAATTTAGTTAAATAACGCGTTAGCGTCGTACGTTTAATATTAAATTCCTTTGAAGCAGCATTTATACTTTTGTTCCCAAAAATTATTGTTCTTGCGGCGTCATTAAATGTTTCCATAGATATAAGACCTCTTTCGGTTTTGCGTTTATAATTTCTCATATCTAAAAGAAATAAAAAACAAAAATTTAATAAAAGAAGATCTTAATCATAGTTTTGTTAATGAAAAAATTTGTACTTACTTATTTATAAATGATACAAATTTTGACCATTCAATCGATGACGGACACGGTGATAAATTTAACCCTTAATTGGTCTACTGAATTACAAATATGCAAAAATACAAAAATACAATTTTATTTTTAAATTAATATTTCAATTCTATTTCTTTTTTTTTTTTTTTTTTTTTTTTTTTTTACTTTATTACTATTTAAATTCTAATTTCATATTCCTAGATATTTCCAGGAAAAATATTTGTGAAAACGATTAAATAAAATATGTTATGATCACAGGAAAATTTTTAATAATAGTATTTTTTTTTTAATAATATTTTTCTATTTTCAAAGCAGATTAACAAATAATTTAAGAAAATAACTTTTGTACTCCAGTAGACTACTTATGTTTCAAAAAGTGAGTAGACCAGTTAAGGGTTAAGGAAATTCAGTATACTCAGTAGTAAAAAAATTGGATAAATAAGAATCAATTGAATCCGTGGATGTAGAACTAATTGGTGTTCGAACAACAGACATGTACTCCGGTTGCTCTGTAGTTGGTGAATGAACTTGTACTGATGATTCAGTTGGTAAAATATTAGATTGAAAATTCGGTGGCGATTGTAATAAAATTTCCTGCGGTTTTATTTTTTCAGCTACGGTATCTTCTGATACTGATAACGACTGTTTTTCATTTTTCGAAATTATATCATATTTTTCTATCAATTGCATTATTTCGAGTTTTAAATTTTTCTTTAAATCTTCTGAAAATGTTTTTAATGTTGGCAACAAAGATAACAGAAATTTTTCATTTTCGTCATTAAACGTTTTATTTTTCGTTTCCAATAAATTTTCGTTTTTATTTAATTTTTGCGTTTTTTTAATTAAAAATTGTAGTTGATTTGCATATTTATATGGTTTTTTTTTCTTTTCAGGATTTAATTTTTTTTCTTTTATTACTGCAAAATATCTGTCCTTAATATTTTTCCAACGTTTCTGTAAGAATTCTCCAAATTTTTTTTTGTTATTAAAATTTACTTCTTCGTTGGAAAAACAATTTATGATTTGATTCCAAGCCAATTTTCTGTTATATATATCACTATGTATCCTTTGCGTGTCCCATATAATGGGTCGCTTTTCAACTTCATTTATTAATTTTAAATTATTAATTTTATATGCCATTATAACTTTGAAAATATACACTAGAAAATTTTAAGTAACAATGAAAAACTGAACAGTAGTGTTCACCGTGTCGGTCAGCGAGAAAATGGTATCGAAATTAATACAACTTCTGTATATAAAAGAAAGATTTATATAACACCAAAACCAGTCAAATCAAAAAAAGAGTTATATAATTAATAACGTCGCTTAAAATTGAAAATGTCGCTACTTTTTATTTAAAAAAAATACTTATTTATACTTGCAAATCTGAAAAACAAAAATAAAAAACGTCGCGGCGTTTTATTTAAAAAATAAAAGTACAACAAATATTAGCGATGCTTTTTATTTAAATAAAATTATGCATATTCCATAACATATTAAATAAAGTATTGCTCAAATTACCTCTTACAAATTTCATTGCCCAAATAACCCCGGTCTACCCTTGAAAACAATTTTTTATTTATTAGTGTAGATGGATGTAATTTTTTCTTAAATTTAAGATTATTGGTATTAAAAAATTGTTACCATAAAGGGTAGATCGGGGTCAGTTGGGCAATTTTTTGGGAAAATTTTAATAGCATCAACTGAAATTAGTACAGGAAGAATAGGAAAATGATAATATTAGATAAAATTCTTATAGTAATCGCTTCAATTACATATTATAATAAGAATAATTATTTAAATTAAAAAATATCTTTACCGTTATTGTTCAACTAATACTTTTATTGAGGTATATTGAGGTAAAATGAACATGAAAAAATAACCCCATTCAATAGAAATGATCAAATTATCAAACTCAATTAATCTACACTTTTCCAACTAAACACACTACAGAGGTAAGTAGGGTAGATCGGGGTCAGTTGGGCAATTTTTTGGGAAAATTTTAATAGCATCAACTGAAATTAGTACAGGAAGAATAGGAAAATGATAATATTAGATAAAATTCTTATAGTAATCGCTTCAATTACATATTATAATAAGAATAATTATTTAAATTAAAAAATATCTTTACCGTTATTGTTCAACTAATACTTTTATTGAGGTATATTGAGGTAAAATGAACATGAAAAAATAACCCCATTCAATAGAAATGATCAAATTATCAAACTCAATTAATCTACACTTTTCCAACTAAACACACTACAGAGGTAAGTAGGGTAGACCGGGGTTAGTTGGGCAATTTTTTGGGAAAATTTGAATAGCATCAACTGAAATTAGTATAGGAAGAATAGGAAAATGATAATATTAGATAAAATTCTTATAGTAATCGCTTCAATTACATATTATAATAAGAATAATTATTTAAATTAAAAAATATCTTTACCGTTATTGTTCAACTAATACTTTTATTGAGGTATATTGAGGTAAAATGAACATGAAAAAATAACCCCATTCAATAGAAATGACCAAATTATCAAACTCAATTAATCTACACTTTTCCAACTAAACACACTACAGAGGTAAGTAGGGTAGACCGGGGTTAGTTGGGCAATTTTTTGGGAAAATTTGAATAGCATCAACTGAAATTAGTATAGGAAGAATAGGAAAATGATTATATTAGATAAAATTCTTATAGTAATCGCTTCAATTACATATTATAATAAGAATAATTATTTAAATTAAAAAATATCTTTACCGTTATTGTTCAACTAATACTTTTATTGAGGTATATTGAGGTAAAATGAACATGAAAAAATAACCCCATTCAATAGAAATGACCAAATTATCAAACTCAATTAATCTACACTTTTCCAACTAAACACACTACAGAGGTAAGTAGGGTAGACCGGGGTTAGTTGGGCAATTTTTTGGGAAAATTTGAATAGCATCAACTGAAATTAGTATAGGAAGAATAGGAAAATGATAATATTAGATAAAATTCTTATAGTAATCGCTTCAATTACATATTATAATAAGAATAATTATTTAAATTAAAAAATATCTTTACCGTTATTGTTCAACTAATACTTTTATTGAGGTATATTGAGGTAAAATGAACATGAAAAAATAACCCCATTCAATAGAAATGACCAAATTATCAGACTCAATTATTCTACACATTTCCAACTAAACACACAACAGAGGTAAGTAGATTAAATTACTTAGTAGAAAATTACCCCACACAAAAGACATAAATAAGTCACTTTTTTCCAACTAAAAACATTAGGAGGTAAATTGATCATGTAAAAATTACCCCACATAAAAGACTTAAATAAGTCACTCTTTTCCAACTAAACACTTTAGAGAGGTAAATTGATCATGTAAAAATTACCCCACATAAAAGACTTAAATAAGTCACTCTTTTCCAACTAAACACATTAGAGAGGTAAATTAATCATGTCAAAATTACCCCACATAAAAGACTAAATCAAGTTAGTGTACATATTTTAACGTAATGTAAGTAAAAATATTGAAATCTTCGTATATGAGATTGTATTTTTTGATTTTTTATACTTTTCATAAAAGTAGTTTATAACGTACATTATAAATAACAAAATAGAAATTTTCTCCAAAACTATCAATTTTATATATAAAAAGGAAATCTATATTCGTTTGTTTTAACAAAATTCATCATGTTTTGAAAAAAAATTTTGAAATATATGAATTTTTTGTGATTTTGATTCTTCTAATATAGTATGAATATTGTACACCTAAAATACAAATGGATATTAAATTTGTAAATACGTAAACCTAAATCAAGCTAGTGTACATATTTTAACGTAATGTAAGTAAAAATATTGAAATCTTCGTATATGAGAATGTATTTTTTGATTTTTTATACTTTTCATACAAGTTGTTTATAACGTACATTATAAATAACAAAATGTTAATTTTCTCCTAAACTATCAATTTTATGTATAAAAAACTAATCTACATTCGTTTATTTTAACAAAATTCATCATGTTTTGAAAAAAAATTTTGAAATATATGAATTTTTTGTGATTTTTACTCTTGTGATATAGTATGAATATTGTACACCTAAAATACAAATGGATACGAAATTTGTAAATACGTAAACGTAAGTCAAGTTAGTGTAAATATTTTAACGTAGTGTAAGTAAAAATATTGAAATCTTCGTATATGAGAATGTATTTTTTGATTTTCTATACTTTTCATAAAAGTTGTTTATAACGTACATTATAAATAACAAAATGTTAATTTTCTCCTAAACTGTCAATTTTATGTATAAAAAACTAATCTACATTCGTTTGTTTTAACAAAATTCATCCTGTTTTGAAAAAAAAGTTTTGAAATATATGAATTTTTTGTGATTTTGGTTCTTCTAATATAGTATGAATATTGTACACCTAAAATACAAATGGATATTAAATTTGTAAATACGTAGACGTAAATCAAGTTAGTGTACATATTTTAACGTAATGTAAGTAAAAATATTGAAATCTTCGTATATGAGAACGTATTTTTTGATTTTTTACTTTTCATAAAAGTTGTTTATAACGTACATTATAAATAACAAAATGTTAATTTTCTCGTAAACTATCAATTTTATGTATAAAAAACAAATCTACATTCGTTTATTTTAACAAAATTCATCATGTTTTGAAAAAAAATTTTGAAATATATGAATTTTTTGTGATTTTTACTCTTGTGATATAGTATGAATATTGTACACCTAAAATACAAATGGATACGAAATTTGTAAATACGTAAACGTAAGTCAAGTTAGTGTAAATATTTTAACGTAGTGTAAGTAAAAATATTGAAATCTTCGTATATGAGAATGTATTTTTTGATTTTCTATACTTTTCATAAAAGTTGTTTATAACGTACATTATAAATAACAAAATGTTAATTTTCTCCTAACTATCAATTTTATGTATAAAAAACTAATCTACATTCGTTTGTTTTAACAAAATTCATCCTGTTTTGAAAAAAAAGTTTTGAAATATATGAATTTTTTGTGATTTTGGTTCTTCTAATATAGTATGAATATTGTACACCTAAAATACAAATGGATATTAAATTTGTAAATACGTAGACGTAAATCAAGTTAGTGTACATATTTTAACGTAATGTAAGTAAAAATATTGAAATCTTCGTATATGAGAATGTATTTTTTGATTTTTTACTTTTCATAAAAGTTGTTTATAACGTACATTATAAATAACAAAATGTTAATTTTCTCGTAAACTATCAATTTTATGTATAAAAAACAAATCTACATTCGTTTATTTTAACAAAATTCATCATGTTTTGAAAAAAAATTTTGAAATATATGCATTTTTTGTGATTTTGATTCTTCTGATATAGTATGAATATTGTACACCTAAAATACAAATGGATACGAAATTTGTAAATACCTAAACGTAAATCAAGTTAGTGTACATATTTTAACGTAATGTAAGTAAAAATATTGAAATCTTCGTATATGAGAATGTATTTTTTGATTTTTTACTTTTCATAAAAGTTGTTTATAACGTACATTATAAATAACAAAATGTTAATTTTCTCCTAAACTATCAATTTTATGTATAAAAAACTAATCTACATTCGTTTATTTTAACAAAATTCATCAGGTTTTGAAAAAAAATTTTGAAATATATGAATTTTTTGTGATTTTGATTCTTCTGATATAGTATGAATATTGTACACCTAAAATACAAATGGATACGAAATTTGTAAATACGTAAACGTAAATCAAGTTAGTGTACATATTTTAACGTAATGTAAGTAATAATATTGAAATCTTCGTATATGAGAATGTATTTTTTGATTTTTTATACTTTTCATAAAAGTTGTTTATAACGTACATTATAAATAACAAAATGTTAATTTTCTCTTAAACTATTATTTTTACATAAAAAATACTTATCCACATTTGTTTATTTTAAGAAAATACATGATAATTTTAAAAAAAGTTTTATAATTTATGAATTTTTAATAGTTTTGTATCTTATGATAATGTATGAAAAATGTACATTTAAAATACTAATGTAAGTAAGATATTGTAATACGTTAACAAAAGTCAGGTGAATGTATAATATTTTAACCAAAAGTAAGTTAAAGTATTGAAATATTGGTATATGTGAATGTTTTATTATGATTTTTCTAACTATTGATAAAAGTTGATAAAACGTACATCATAAATAACAAATTATAAATTTACTCTTAAACTATTATTTTTACATAAAAAATACTTATCCACATTTGTTTATTTTAAGAAAATACATGATAATTTTAAAAAAAGTTTTATAATTTATGAATTTTTAATAGTTTTGTATCTTATGATAATGTATGAAAAATGTACATTTAAAATACTAATGTAAGTAAGATATTGTAATACGTTAACAAAAGTCAGGTGAATGTATAATATTTTAACCAAAAGTAAGTTAAAGTATTGAAATATTGGTATATGTGAATGTTTTATTATGATTTTTCTAACTATTGATAAAAGTTGATAAAACGTACATCATAAATAACAAATTATAAATTTACTCTTAAACTATTATTTTTACATAAAAAATACTTATCCACATTTGTTTATTTTAAGAAAATACATGATAATTTTAAAAAAAGTTTTATAATTTATGAATTTTTAATAGTTTTGTATCTTATGATAATGTATGAAAAATGTACATTTAAAATACTAATGTAAGTAAGATATTGTAATACGTTAACAAAAGTCAGGTGAATGTATAATATTTTAACCAAAAGTAAGTTAAAGTATTGAAATATTGGTATATGTGAATGTTTTATTATGATTTTTCTAACTATTGATAAAAGTTGATAAAACGTACATCATAAATAACAAATTATAAATTTACTCTTAAACTATTATTTTTACATAAAAAATACTTATCCACATTTGTTTATTTTAAGAAAATACATGATAATTTTAAAAAAAGTTTTATAATTTATGAATTTTTAATAGTTTTGTATCTTATGATAATGTATGAAAAATGTACATTTAAAATACTAATGTAAGTAAGATATTGTAATACGTTAACAAAAGTCAGGTGAATGTATAATATTTTAACCAAAAGTAAGTTAAAGTATTGAAATATTGGTATATGTGAATGTTTTATTATGATTTTTCTAACTATTGATAAAAGTTGATAAAACGTACATCATAAATAACAAATTATAAATTTACTCTTAAACTATTATTTTTACATAAAAAATACTTATCCACATTTGTTTATTTTAAGAAAATACATGATAATTTTAAAAAAAGTTTTATAATTTATGAATTTTTAATAGTTTTGTATCTTATGATAATGTATGAAAAATGTACATTTAAAATACTAATGTAAGTAAGATATTGTAATACGTTAACAAAAGTCAGGTGAATGTATAATATTTTAACCAAAAGTAAGTTAAAGTATTGAAATATTGGTATATGTGAATGTTTTATTATGATTTTTCTAACTATTGATAAAAGTTGATAAAACGTACATCATAAATAACAAATTATAAATTTACTCTTAAACTATTATTTTTACATAAAAAATACTTATCCACATTTGTTTATTTTAAGAAAATACATGATAATTTTAAAAAAAGTTTTATAATTTATGAATTTTTAATAGTTTTGTATCTTATGATAATGTATGAAAAATGTACATTTAAAATACTAATGTAAGTAAGATATTGTAATACGTTAACAAAAGTCAGGTGAATGTATAATATTTTAACCAAAAGTAAGTTAAAGTATTGAAATATTGGTATATGTGAATGTTTTATTATGATTTTTCTAACTATTGATAAAAGTTGATAAAACGTACATCATAAATAACAAATTATAAATTTACTCTTAAACTATTATTTTTACATAAAAAATACTTATCCACATTTGTTTATTTTAAGAAAATACATGATAATTTTAAAAAAAGTTTTATAATTTATGAATTTTTAATAGTTTTGTATCTTATGATAATGTATGAAAAATGTACATTTAAAATACTAATGTAAGTAAGATATTGTAATACGTTAACAAAAGTCAGGTGAATGTATAATATTTTAACCAAAAGTAAGTTAAAGTATTGAAATATTGGTATATGTGAATGTTTTATTATGATTTTTCTAACTATTGATAAAAGTTGATAAAACGTACATCATAAATAACAAATTATAAATTTACTCTTAAACTATTACTTTTACATAAAAAATACTTATCCACATTTGTTTATTTTAAGAAAATACATGATAATTTTAAAAAAAGTTTTATAATTTATGAATTTTTAATAGTTTTGTATCTTATGATAATGTATGAAAAATGTACATTTAAAATACTAATGTAAGTAAGATATTGTAATACGTTAACAAAAGTCAGGTGAATGTATAATATTTTAACCAAAAGTAAGTTAAAGTATTGAAATATTGGTATATGTGAATGTTTTATTATGATTTTTCTAACTATTGATAAAAGTTGATAAAACGTACATCATAAATAACAAATTATAAATTTACTCTTAAACTATTATTTTTACATAAAAAATACTTATCCACATTTGTTTATTTTAAGAAAATACATGATAATTTTAAAAAAAGTTTTATAATTTATGAATTTTTAATAGTTTTGTATCTTATGATAATGTATGAAAAATGTACATTTAAAATACTAATGTAAGTAAGATATTGTAATACGTTAACAAAAGTCAGGTGAATGTATAATATTTTAACCAAAAGTAAGTTAAAGTATTGAAATATTGGTATATGTGAATGTTTTATTATGATTTTTCTAACTATTGATAAAAGTTGATAAAACGTACATCATAAATAACAAATTATAAATTTACTCTTAAACTATTATTTTTACATAAAAAATACTTATCCACATTTGTTTATTTTAAGAAAATACATGATAATTTTAAAAAAAGTTTTAAAATATATGAATTCTTAAAAATTTTGTATCATTTACTATTAATATGTAAAAATTTTTTCTAAGTTCAAATATACATTGATTTTGTATGTAAGCGATGTTGTTGCAGTCATCTGACTTATATTGAGTACAAACATCGTCTTACGATGTGTGTTGTTACTGTACTATGTTTTATGTGTCTATATAAAAATCAAAAAAAATGAAAAAAAAATGAAAAATTTTAAAAAAAATTCTTATATTTTAATATAAACTTTAAAAAACTTCATTAATAATTATATATTTTATAGTTTTTATCATTTTTATAACAAATTAAAACAAAAAAATATAAAAAAAAGTAAAATTTACCACGCTGCAAAATCCAAAACTTATATATGATGATGGTACCTTTTTAAATATCGATGTGTGTAGTTGACTTAAACATTATGAACGGTTCGGTCAAAGTATATATAGCTATTATGTATGTGTGTAAGACCATTACATTAATAGTTTTATTTTGACTAAGTTCTGTTCTTTTGAAAATATTATTTTTTGTTAAGTTGATATTTTCAAATAATTTTTATTTACTACAGTAACATCGTAAAGGTACTTCATCGAAAAATTATGAAAATATATAAAGTAAGTGTTGTGGTATTAAAAAAAATATGTGTTTTTATTTATTAAAAATTTTTATGATTTTTATTAATAATTCACATATATTTTTATTAACCCAAAACCATTTATATATAATTTTTATAATTTTTTAATATTATCCTATATTATGTCAAAGCAAGTCCATGGGCTATAGGTGTTAAGCCTTAGGCTCTTATGTGGACAAACAATTTTATAAAATAAATTTTTTAATAAATTTATAATGCAGAAACTCACTACATACCAAGCGCGAATGAAGTGTGTTATTCGAACGTTAAATAAATATATATTTTATATATTTAAAAATTGTCGCATACAATCTAGCGAAGAGTTATGAGCAAATGTTTGAATTATTTCAATAAAACTATATTACTTAAAATATATGGTAATAGTTTTTATTCAAATATGAATATTTTCAAAAAAGAATTTTTTTTATTTTTCTAAATATTAAAAATTTTAGAAAATATTTTTTATATAAAAAGTAACAAAAGAAATAAATTTATTTTTATTTCAATTTTTGTTATAATTTTTATATGTTTATATCAGTTTATGAAGAAATTTCATACTGATTAATAAATGAAAAACTTTTTAAAATATTTCTTTTTTTTTAAATTGGAATAATTTTATTAAGTTGGAACATACAGTTCCCTGGTTGATCCTGCCAGTAGTCATATGCTTGTCTCAAAGATTAAGCCATGCATGTCTCAGTACAAGCCATATTAAGGTGAAACCGCGAAAGGCTCATTATATCAGTTATGGTTCCTTAGATCGTACATACATTTACTTGGATAACTGTGGTAATTCTAGAGCTAATACATGCAAACAGAGTTCCGACCAGAGATGGAAGGAATGCTTTTATTAGATCAAAACCAATCGATGTTAACATATTTTTATAATATATTTTATGTTTTTTTATAATTTCATATATATATTTAATATATGTGCATCGTAATAATTTGGTGACTCTGAATAACTTTTAGCTGATCGCACGGTCTTTATAGTACCGGCGACGCATCTTTCAAATGTCTGCCTTATCAACTGTCGATGGTAGGTTCTGCGCCTACCATGGTTGTAACGGGTAACGGGGAATCAGGGTTCGATTCCGGAGAGGGAGCCTGAGAAACGGCTACCACATCCAAGGAAGGCAGCAGGCGCGCAAATTACCCACTCCCGGCACGGGGAGGTAGTGACGAAAAATAACGATACGGGACTCATCCGAGGCCCCGTAATCGGAATGAGTACACTTTAAATCCTTTAACGAGGATCCATTGGAGGGCAAGTCTGGTGCCAGCAGCCGCGGTAATTCCAGCTCCAATAGCGTATATTAAAGTTGTTGCGGTTAAAAAGCTCGTAGTCGAATTTGTGTCCTACACTGTCGGTTCACCGCTCGCGGTGTTTAACTGGCATGTTTTGTGGGACGTCCTACCGGTGGTGAGGTATAAATTATATATTGTATAATATGGTTATAAATACTTGTATTTTTATTTAAATTTTTATTTTTATGGTAAGTTATTATTTATATTTTTACTTGCTTGAAAAGTTTAAAGTATACTAGTTAAATTTTATATACTAATATGTACATTAAAGTATAATTTATCGTAAGTGTTAAAGTTATTTATTTTTTATAATTTAAATAATGGAGACAGCCTCCCAATTATAATCCTATCGCGGTGCTCTTAATTGAGTGTCGAGATGGGCCGGTACGTTTACTTTGAACAAATTAGAGTGCTTAAAGCAGGCTTTAAAATTTAAATAGTGCCTGAATATTGTGTGCATGGAATAATGGAATAGGACCTCGGTTCTATTTTGTTGGTTTTCGGAAGTTTTTCCGAGGTAATGATTAATACGGACAGATGGGGGCATTCGTATTGCGACGTTAGAGGTGAAATTCTTGGATCGTCGCAAGACGGACAGAAGCGAAAGCATTTGCCAAAAATGTTTTGATTGATCAAGAACGAAAGTTAGAGGTTCGAAGGCGATCAGATACCGCCCTAGTTCTAACCATAAACGATGCCAGCTAGCGATCCGCCAAAGTTCCTCCGATGACTTGGCGGGCAGCTTCCGGGAAACCAAAGCTTTTGGGTTCCGGGGGAAGTATGGTTGCAAAGCTGAAACTTAAAGGAATTGACGGAAGGGCACCACCAGGAGTGGAGCCTGCGGCTTAATTTGACTCAACACGGGAAACCTCACCAGGCCCGGACACCGGAAGGATTGACAGATTGAGAGCTCTTTCTTGATTCGGTGGGTGGTGGTGCATGGCCGTTCTTAGTTGGTGGAGCGATTTGTCTGGTTAATTCCGATAACGAACGAGACTCTAGCCTACTAAATAGACGTACTTTATTACCGGCATCTCAAGGCCCATCGGCTGTATTGTTACTGAATGTTATTTGTATATTTTGTTTTAATATATTTATAATATGTATGATTGATAATATTCATTTATGTTTTTTATTTCTTTGGGGATAAATTTCTATGTGTAATTACTTAATCTGCATTAATGATATATTTAACATGATACATTAACTAAAGTGACATCAGTTTTTTGATGTGGTTTTTACTGCCGGCGTACAAATAATTCTTCTTAGAGGGACAGGCGGCTTCTAGCCG
>JAPWDM010000042.1:12500-17500 GCA_035578155.1 Brachynemurus nebulosus | reverse complement strand
GATTTATGAAATATTTTTGTGCATTGTATATTATATTATAAATTTTTATTTATTTGTGTAATATATGCCTATATTATCTAATTAATTGTTTGACGGTATAAATATTCATAATATAAGATTAAGTGTAAAAATTTTTTTTTTTACACGTTCATTACCTAAAACGAGTATATATGGGTTTTATTAGGTTTTTTATATTTCTTAATAAAACATATGATTTTATTTGGTTTTTATACCAATAAATCATACCATATTACTGTCAGTTTTTAGGTATTAATTTGAACAATAATCTTTTTGTCAGCGACGCTATAGCTTTGGGTACTTTCAGGACCCGTCTTGAAACACGGACCAAGGAGTCTAGCATGTGCGCAAGTCATTGGGAATAAAATATTTTTTCATCGAAATATTAATAAATTTTATGAAACCCAAAGGCGAAATGAAAGTAAAATAATTTTTTTAAAAAAGATTTTTATTTTTTTTATTATAAATTTGAGGGAGGATATATTTTTATTATGTATTAAATATCGCACTCCCAGGGCATCTTATATTATTCTTATAATTTTTTTATAATTTTTATTATGAATAAAGGTGCACCTAGAGCGTACACGCTGGGACCCGAAAGATGGTGAACTATGCCTGGTCAGGACGAAGTCAGGGGAAACCCTGATGGAGGTCCGTAGCGATTCTGACGTGCAAATCGATCGTCGGAACTGGGTATAGGGGCGAAAGACTAATCGAACCATCTAGTAGCTGGTTCCCTCCGAAGTTTCCCTCAGGATAGCTGGCGTTCATCATTCAACGAGTCTCATCCGGTAAAGCGAATGATTAGAGGCCTTGGGGCCGAAACGACCTCAACCTATTCTCAAACTTTAAATGGGTGAGATCTCTAGCTTGCTTAAAATCATATATTGATTTTATTTTTAATTTTATATATATGTGAAGCTATGAGAATAATATTTTTAATTAAGATAATATTTATGGATCAGAATGCCAAGTGGGCCACTTTTGGTAAGCAGAACTGGCGCTGTGGGATGAACCAAACATAGAGTTAAAGCGCCAAAATCGACGCTTATGGGATACCATGAAAGGCGTTGGTTGCTTAAGACAGCAGGACGGTGGCCATGGAAGTCGGAATCCGCTAAGGAGTGTGTAACAACTCACCTGCCGAAGCAACTAGCCCTGAAAATGGATGGCGCTGAAGCGTCGTGCTTATACTCTATCGTCAATTGTTATTATAGATATTTATTATTTTTATAAAAATTTTTAAATATCATGAAAACTTGACGAGTAGGAGGGTCGCGATGGTGTGCGCGGAAGGATTGGCCGTGAGGCTGTCTGGAGCCGCCATCGGTGCAGATCTTGGTGGTAGTAGCAAATACTCCAGCGAGGCCCTGGAGGACTGACGTGGAGAAGGGTTTCGTGTGAACAGCCGTTGCACACGAGTCAGTCGATCCTAAGCCCTAGGTGAAAACCGATGTTAATGTTGATGTGTTTTAATAAATTATATAATTATTTTTATAAATAATTATTATTTAAAATAATAAAATTTTATAAAATAAATAAATAAATAATAAATAATTACATCCATTGGGCGAAAGGGAAACCGGTTCCTATTCCGGTACCCGGCAGCGGAACCGTATATAAGTCGGGCCCTCATTCACATTATATATGTGTATATGAGTGTTCGTCGGGGTAACCCAAAGAGGCCTGGAGACGCCGTCGGAAGATCCAGGAAGAGTTTTCTTTTCTGCATGAGCGTTCGAGTTCCCTGGAATCCTCTAGCAGGGCGATAGGGTTTGGAACGCGAAGAGCACCGCAGTTGCGGCGGTGTCTGGATCATTCCCTCGGACCTTGAAAATCCAGGTGAGGGCCACGTGGAGGTGTCGCGCCGGTTCGTACCCATATCCGCAGCAGGTCTCCAAGGTGAAGAGCCTCTAGTCGATAGAATAATGTAGGTAAGGGAAGTCGGCAAATTAGATCCGTAACTTCGGGATAAGGATTGGCTCTGAGGACCGGGGCGTGTCGGGCTTGATTGGGATGTAGGTTATGGCTAACGTGCCGGGCCTGGGTGAGGTGATACCATATTACCTACTAAATGTTATACATATGTTTTGTAAATTTTATTTATTAAAATAATAAATAATTATAATGTGTGTATTTATGTATTATATAGAACAATTATTGGAAAAATCGATTTTATTTGTAATTATATTTAATTATTGTATGGTACAGTACTGATATATAAAAATCTGATTTTTTATTTTTGTTATTTTATTAATATGTACTCCATAAGAATAATTTATAAATTACATAATTTTCTAAGTAATTAGTTATTATGTGTATAATAAATGAATATTTGGGGATTTAATATATATTTGATAATAATCATTTATGTAAAATGATGGCTAAAGTTTTTATATACAAAGGCTGTATTATTTATATAATAAAACTAAATATGATTTATTTATAATAATTTCATTAAAAGTTTTTTCATTTGTTCGAAAAATACTTTACATATCTATGTAATTATTGAAAATTTTTTAAATTATTATTTACTTGTATGCTATTAATGAATTAGTTTTGGGTATATGTTTTTGTGGATCCGAACTCGGTCCCGTGCCTTGGCCACCTACGGAACTTTCTTGCTGCGAGACTTTACTCAACATATATATCATATAATTTTTATATTTATATTTTTATTTATTTAATTATATTATATTAAAATGAAAAATATATATGCGTAAATGTTCTCTTCGGCCGCCATTTAACGGTTAACTCAGAACTGGCACGGACTAGGAGAATCCGACTGTCTAATTAAAACAAAGCATTGCGATGGCCCCAACGGGTGTTGACGCAATGTGATTTCTGCCCAGTGCTCTGAATGTCAACGTGAAGAAATTCAAGCAAGCGCGGGTAAACGGCGGGAGTAACTATGACTCTCTTTAGTGGAACACCTCGTATGATCCGGTCAAGTTCTTCGGGCCTTGCAGAGATCAGCGAGTATGCGGCCTGCCTGCGCGTGGAGGGTGCTGCCATGACTCCTAGGAGTCGTGCCGATGGCCGCCAAGCGGGTGTCACTCTGGGGGTTAGCAGCCCTCATTGTGTCTATTATCTATGATGCTCCTAAACATTCAAACAATGCCGGATTGTCTACTATGCTGTCGGATTTGGACCCAGTACGACCACAGTCGTCTGGAGGAGCATCGACAAGCGAGAAACGTGACACGGTTGGTGTCCAGTTTGTGTGTAGTGAGCCCGACTGCGGGCGTACATTTGCCACGGCTATTGGTCGCGGAGTACACATGAGGAAAACCCATCCTGAAAAAGCCAACGAGAACATCAACGTTGCCCGACAGAAAGCACGTTGGGATCCAGAGGAGTTAAAACTCTTAGCAGTGGCAGAGGCTGAGGCGACTGCGTCTGGTGTTCGTTTTCTCAATCAATATCTCGAGAAACAATTTCCTGGGCGCACACTCGAAGCTATCAAGGGTCGCAGGCGTATGCCTGATTACCGCGAGATGGTAAGAGTGGAACTTGAACGCATTGCGTCCGCCCCTAGGCCTAGCCCTGACGTAGAGGAACCCTCGCAAGAGATTTCTGATACCCAGAAAGGATCGTCCTCCGACCATCTAAATGAGGCGATTCGCAATCGCGTACGGGAGCTCTTGAGTTCCCCAGTCGATTATATGGGCTATCAGGGTGACAGACTGAAGCGTATTGCCGAAGCTGCACTGGAGGGCATAGACGTTACTTCCGAGATTTATTCTTGGTTGCACGACGTCTTCCCTAGTTCTCAACCAACTGGCCTGAAGAAGGGCAAACGTAAGCCAGTAAAAGGTGGAAAGCGAATGAAGAGACGTGCAGAATATGCAAAGGTCCAGCGGTTGTTTGAACGCAATATCAGCGCTGCAGCCAAACTGGTGTTGGAAGGTAACCTTGGGGCTGCCAGTGTGGACCTGAAAGACTTAGACGCGTACTGGAGGCCTCTTTTTGAGTCCGAAAGTGCCGCTAATCTTGATGAGATCACTGGTGAGCTAAATGACTCGGAACCTCCTCCTACCATTCAATCTTTGTGGTCTCCGATCTCGATTAGAGAATCAGAGAAGTGCAAAGTGGAGCCGTCATCAGCTCCAGGACCAGATGGGATTACTCCCAGGATGTGGAACTCTGTTCCTCCTATCATACGCACTATTCTGCTTAACGTCATACTTCTGAATGGGAATTTACATCCTAACTTGGCAGCCACCCGAACTGTTTTCATTCCGAAGAAAGATGGTGCAGTCAGTCCGTCGGAATTCAGACCGATCTCGGTTGGTTCTGTTGTCCTTCGGCATCTCCATAAGATTCTCGCATCACGCCTAATGCGATTGCCCGTCCATGATGCTCGACAAGCAGCGTTTACCCATGGTGACGGCTTAGCTGGGAATTTGTATTTATTACAGACCCTCTTCGCGGAAGCCCGGTCGCGTTGCAAGAGTATTCATATCGCCTCTTTGGACGTGTCCAAGGCGTTCGACACTATATCGCATCCCGCCCTACTCAGAACTCTTGATAAACTTGGTTTACCTAAGCAGTTCTGCAGCTATGTGGCGGGTCTTTATAGAGAGGCAACTACCATTTTGGAACGTGATGGTCGGAGATCTACGGCCGTCAGACTCGGACGTGGTGTGCGCCAGGGAGATCCCCTGTCACCTCTTCTTTTTAACCTCTGTATTGCGGAGTGTTTAAAGAAGTTAGATCCGGCTGTTGGTTTTCGACTGGATGGGGATAACACCGTCGGAGCCCTAGCATTTGCTGATGATGTTGTTTTAGTAGCATCGACGCAAATGGGTCTCCAAGACAGCCTCGACAAGTTTACAAGGTGCCTACGTGCCTACGGCCTTACTATTAACAACAGCAAGTCCGGAGCTATTTCCTTGGTTGCAGCCGGCCATGAGAAGAAGGTGAAACTTATTGTGGATCCGACTTTCCATGTGTTCGGTAAGTATCTCCCGATGCTTAAG
>JAPWDM010000042.1:0-7500 GCA_035578155.1 Brachynemurus nebulosus | reverse complement strand
TATTAACTAGTATTTTATGTAGATTAATGTTTTTTAACAATAGGTGTTACCAATTTAACCTATTAACTAGTATTTTATGTAGATTAATGTTTTTTAACAATAGGTGTTACCAATTTAACCTATTAACTAGTATTTTATGTAGATTAATGTTTTTTAACAATAGGTGTTACCAATTTAACCTATTAACTAGTATTTTATGTAGATTAATGTTTTTTAACAATAGGTGTTACCAATTTAACCTATTAACTAGCATTTTATGTAGATTAATTTTACTTAACGATAAGTGTCACTAATTTAACCTGTTAGCTAATTTTACCTATTATTATATGATAGGTCTTATGTTGGATTTGATTAGTTTGGATTTGTTTATAATTTATTAAATATTGGATATTGAATATTGAATTCCGAAGCAGCGTACACAAACTGATTAATTACTTTAATCAATTACTTATAGATGTAAAAAAAGGAAAATTATTGACAACAACACATGGCGTTCCGTAACTGGTCACCCACGAAAGTACTTACCATGCCCGATGTTGCTTAACTTCGGTGATCGAACGAGAACCGGTGTTTTCAACATGGTATGGTCGTTGTCTGATTATGGATAAGCTATTTGTAAATATATAGTTTTACTATTAATACTAGTAAATATAATGTATAATTCTAATTTGATTTATTAATAAATATATTTTATTACTACACTGAAAGGGTTTTTTTTTTTATTTTACAGCTACATTTAGATATACCTTCCACGTTAAGTTTGTCCCATTTATTAATGATAAGGTAAATTTTATTGATAATGTATAAAACTAATTTGATTTAATAATAAATATACTTTATTACTGTACTTAAAAGCTTTTTTTTATTTCATAGTTACCTCTAAATATACTTTCCACATCCAATCTATCCTATTAATTATCCATCTAATATATATTTTTTTATATTCAGAAGTTTTAAATGTTGTAGAATAATATAACAATAGTGCTTTATATTTCTTAATATGTTATTTGTTAGTGAATAAAGGGTAAATAATATATAATAAAACATTATTTTCAATTTTATACTTTTTATTTGGAAAATAATATAAATAAAAAACTTTATTATACAATATTAAAAAAAAAAAAAATTTGTATCATTTATAAATAATTATTTTTAAACATTTATATGGCAATATTTTCACAATTTATACATATATATGTATCACCAGTATTAAGCACGCATTTAATATGAGCCCAGTTTTTGCATAACTGACATTCAATCCACGGTTCTTTGGGGCGACTTTTTGAAAATAGTTCATTGCATATTAAGCAAGAAATCCTTGATAATAATATTAAGCAATTACTATTAATACAAATATCAATTTTTTTAGTAACTTTTTTACGCTTTTTTGCTATATTTTGTTCTTTCTCTAATGTTTTTATTTCTCTTGTATCGGTTAAAACAGTAGATTTTCTTTTCCTTTTAGTTTGACTCTGTTCTTTAGAAGCAGCCCTTGGGTAGGGTCGAACTATTTCTGGAGAAAATATTGTAGGCGTTGAATTTGATTGAGTATTCATTATCGATGATGTTAAAATTTGCGATTCTGCGGGATCAGTTACGAATGACGGAGCGAAATCATCTTGAGTAAAAATATTTTCATTATATGGAAATATTCCAGTCTTTTTAAATCCTTTTATGATATTTGTACTAGTTGTAGCTAATGGTAATGAATCTGCTACTATTTTTGGGATATCATATATTGTTATCGTTTTACCTGGATTATTTCGCAACCATAAATCTTGGTACGTTGAAGCATATTTCTTAAATGGTCCATACACAGCCACATCAAGTGGTTGTAATTTATGGCTACAATGTGGTGGAAATGATAACATTACGATCCCATTATCTTTCGCTAAGTTTAAGGTTGGTACATGTAAATGTGAGGAATGATTATCTAATACGAGTAATACTGGATTATTAATAGATGGTTTAACGTGTGCGATGAAATGTTGCATGTACATAAAAAATTCTTCATTTGTTACCCAGCCGCTTGAATTGCCTGCACCAATACAACCTTTTGGTCCATTATTAATAAAATGATTTTTATATTTTTTTCGTGGAAATACGAACATAGGAGGCACTGTATTTCCGTTTGCGGAAACAGCACATATTAGTGTCACATTAGTACCCCGCTCAGCAGAAGTTATGGAGCCAACATTTTTTTTTACCTTTCGCAGCAATTATTTTAGTAGGTTTAAGTACTGTGGAAATTCCAGTTTCATCTATATTCCAAATGTTTGATGCGGTAAATTGATATTTATTCATAACTTCAGCTAATTGAGTGAAAAAATGGTTTTACATTTTCAATATTAAACGATGTCGCTCGTCCGATGCTTGTTGGTTCGGGTTTTCTAATTGACAACTCTCGATTCCTTTTTAGAAAACTAGAAAGCCACTCTTTGCCAGCTATTTTATTAAGTTTCCATGTTTCAGGCATTTTAATATTAAATTTTTCAGCACACTCATAAGCAAGCTGACGAACATCTTTTGGAGTCAATCCATAAAATATCGAAGCCATTTGTAGTAAATAATCTTTTAAAGCAATTTCCTGGTCCTTAGAAAATACTTGTCGAGGTTTTTTATAGCCCATTGTCGGTAAATCTTGCGTTTCCCTTATTTTTATATGCTTTCAATTTAGTTAAATAACGCGTTAGCGTCGTACGTTTAATATTAAATTCCTTTGAAGCAGCATTTATACTTTTGTTCCCAAAAATTATTGTTCTTGCGGCGTCATTAAATGTTTCCATAGATATAAGACCTCTTTCGGTTTTGCGTTTATAATTTTCTCATATCTAAAAGAAATAAAAAACAAAAATTTAATAAAAAGAAGATCTTAATCATAGTTTTGTTAATGAAAAAAATTTGTACTTACTTATTTATAAATGATACAAATTTTGACCATTCAATCGATGACGGACACGGTGATAAATTTAACCCTTAATTGGTCTACTGAATTACAAATATGCAAAAAATACAAAAATACAATTTTATTTTTTAAATTAATATTTCAATTCTATTTCTTTTTTTTTTTTTTTTTTTTTTTTTTTTTTACTTTATTACTATTTAAAATTCTAATTTCATATTCCTAGATATTTCCAGGAAAAATATTTGTGAAAACGATTAAATAAAATATGTTATGATCACAGGAAAATTTTTAATAATAGTATTTTTTTTTTAATAATATTTTTCTATTTTCAAAGCAGATTAACAAATAATTTAAGAAAATAACTTTTGTACTCCAGTAGACTACTTATGTTTCAAAAAGTGAGTAGACCAGTTAAGGGTTAAGGAAATTCAGTATACTCAGTAGTAAAAAAATTGGATAAATAAGAATCAATTGAATCCGTGGATGTAGAACTAATTGGTGTTCGAACAACAGACATGTACTCCGGTTGCTCTGTAGTTGGTGAATGAACTTGTACTGATGATTTCAGTTGGTAAAATATTAGATTGAAAATTCGGTGGCGATTGTAATAAAATTTCCTGCGGTTTTATTTTTTCAGCTACGGTATCTTCTGATACTGATAACGACTGTTTTTCATTTTTCGAAATTATATCATATTTTTCTATCAATTGCATTATTTCGAGTTTTAAATTTTTCTTTAAATCTTCTGAAAATGTTTTTAATGTTGGCAACAAAGATAACAGAAATTTTTCATTTTCGTCATTAAACGTTTTATTTTTCGTTTTCCAATAAATTTTCGTTTTTATTTAATTTTTGCGTTTTTTTAATTAAAAATTGTAGTTGATTTGCATATTTATATGGTTTTTTTTTTCTTTTCAGGATTTAATTTTTTTTTCTTTTATTACTGCAAAAATATCTGTCCTTAATATTTTTTCCAACGTTTCTGTAAGAATTCTCCAAATTTTTTTTTTGTTATTAAAATTTACTTCTTCGTTGGAAAAACAATTTATGATTTGATTCCAAGCCAATTTTCTGTTATATATATCACTATGTATCCTTTGCGTGTCCCATATAATGGGTCGCTTTTCAACTTCATTTATTAATTTTAAATTATTAATTTTATATGCCATTATAACTTTGAAAATATACACTAGAAAAATTTTAAGTAACAATGAAAAACTGAACAGTAGTGTTCACCGTGTCGGTCAGCGAGAAAATGGTATCGAAATTAATACAACTTCTGTATATAAAAGAAAGATTTATATAACACCAAAACCAGTCAAATCAAAAAAAAGAGTTATATAATTAATAACGTCGCTTAAAATTGAAAATGTCGCTACTTTTTATTTAAAAAAAAATACTTATTTATACTTGCAAATCTGAAAAACAAAAATAAAAAAACGTCGCGGCGTTTTATTTAAAAAATAAAAGTACAACAAATATTAGCGATGCTTTTTATTTAAATAAAATTATGCATATTCCATAACATATTAAATAAAGTATTGCTCAAATTACCTCTTACAAATTTCATTGCCCAAATAACCCCGGTCTACCCTTGAAAACAATTTTTTATTTATTAGTGTAGATGGATGTAATTTTTTTCTTAAATTTAAGATTATTGGTATTAAAAAAATTGTTACCATAAAGGGTAGATCGGGGTCAGTTGGGCAATTTTTTTGGGAAAATTTTAATAGCATCAACTGAAATTAGTACAGGAAGAATAGGAAAATGATAATATTAGATAAAATTCTTATAGTAATCGCTTCAATTACATATTATAATAAGAATAATTATTTAAATTAAAAAATATCTTTACCGTTATTGTTCAACTAATACTTTTATTGAGGTATATTGAGGTAAAATGAACATGAAAAAATAACCCCATTCAATAGAAATGATCAAATTATCAAACTCAATTAATCTACACTTTTCCAACTAAACACACTACAGAGGTAAGTAGGGTAGATCGGGGTCAGTTGGGCAATTTTTTGGGAAAATTTTAATAGCATCAACTGAAATTAGTACAGGAAGAATAGGAAAATGATAATATTAGATAAAATTCTTATAGTAATCGCTTCAATTACATATTATAATAAGAATAATTATTTAAATTAAAAAATATCTTTACCGTTATTGTTCAACTAATACTTTTATTGAGGTATATTGAGGTAAAAATGAACATGAAAAAATAACCCCATTCAATAGAAATGATCAAATTATCAAACTCAATTAATCTACACTTTTCCAACTAAACACACTACAGAGGTAAGTAGGGTAGACCGGGGTTAGTTGGGCAATTTTTTGGGAAAATTTTGAATAGCATCAACTGAAATTAGTATAGGAAGAATAGGAAAATGATAATATTAGATAAAATTCTTATAGTAATCGCTTCAATTACATATTATAATAAGAATAATTATTTAAATTAAAAAATATCTTTACCGTTATTGTTCAACTAATACTTTTATTGAGGTATATTGAGGTAAAATGAACATGAAAAAAATAACCCCATTCAATAGAAATGACCAAATTATCAAACTCAATTAATCTACACTTTTCCAACTAAACACACTACAGAGGTAAGTAGGGTAGACCGGGGTTAGTTGGGCAATTTTTTTGGGAAAATTTGAATAGCATCAACTGAAATTAGTATAGGAAGAATAGGAAAATGATTATATTAGATAAAATTCTTATAGTAATCGCTTCAATTACATATTATAATAAGAATAATTATTTAAATTAAAAAATATCTTTACCGTTATTGTTCAACTAATACTTTTATTGAGGTATATTGAGGTAAAATGAACATGAAAAAATAACCCCATTCAATAGAAATGACCAAATTATCAAACTCAATTAATCTACACTTTTCCAACTAAACACACTACAGAGGTAAGTAGGGTAGACCGGGGTTAGTTGGGCAATTTTTTGGGAAAATTTTGAATAGCATCAACTGAAATTAGTATAGGAAGAATAGGAAAATGATAATATTAGATAAAATTCTTATAGTAATCGCTTCAATTACATATTATAATAAGAATAATTATTTAAATTAAAAAATATCTTTACCGTTATTGTTCAACTAATACTTTTATTGAGGTATATTGAGGTAAAATGAACATGAAAAAAATAACCCCATTCAATAGAAATGACCAAATTATCAGACTCAATTATTCTACACATTTCCAACTAAACACACAACAGAGGTAAGTAGATTAAATTACTTAGTAGAAAAATTACCCCACACAAAAGACATAAATAAGTCACTTTTTTCCAACTAAAAACATTAGGAGGTAAATTGATCATGTAAAAAATTACCCCACATAAAAGACTTAAATAAGTCACTCTTTTCCAACTAAACACTTTAGAGAGGTAAATTGATCATGTAAAAATTACCCCACATAAAAGACTTAAATAAGTCACTCTTTTCCAACTAAACACATTAGAGAGGTAAATTAATCATGTCAAAATTACCCCACATAAAAGACTAAATCAAGTTAGTGTACATATTTTAACGTAATGTAAGTAAAAATATTGAAATCTTCGTATATGAGATTGTATTTTTTGATTTTTTTATACTTTTTCATAAAAGTAGTTTATAACGTACATTATAAATAACAAAATAGAAATTTTCTCCAAAACTATCAATTTTAATATATAAAAAGGAAATCTATTATTCGTTTGTTTTAACAAAATTCATCATGTTTTGAAAAAAAATTTTGAAATATATGAATTTTTTGTGATTTTGATTCTTCTAATATAGTATGAATATTGTACACCTAAAATACAAATGGATATTAAATTTGTAAATACGTAAACCTAAATCAAGCTAGTGTACATATTTTAACGTAATGTAAGTAAAAATATTGAAATCTTCGTATATGAGAATGTATTTTTTGATTTTTTATACTTTTCATACAAGTTGTTTATAACGTACATTATAAATAACAAAATGTTAATTTTCTCCTAAACTATCAATTTTATGTATAAAAAAACTAATCTACATTCGTTTATTTTAACAAAATTCATCATGTTTTGAAAAAAAAATTTTGAAATATATGAATTTTTTTGTGATTTTTACTCTTGTGATATAGTATGAATATTGTACACCTAAAATACAAATGGATACGAAATTTGTAAATACGTAAACGTAAGTCAAGTTAGTGTAAATATTTTAACGTAGTGTAAGTAAAAATATTGAAATCTTCGTATATGAGAATGTATTTTTTGATTTTCTATACTTTTCATAAAAGTTGTTTATAACGTACATTATAAATAACAAAATGTTAATTTTCTCCTAAACTGTCAATTTTATGTATAAAAAAACTAATCTACATTCGTTTGTTTTAACAAAATTCATCCTGTTTTGAAAAAAAAGTTTTGAAATATATGAATTTTTTTGTGATTTTGGTTCTTCTAATATAGTATGAATATTGTACACCTAAAATACAAATGGATATTAAATTTGTAAATACGTAGACGTAAATCAAGTTAGTGTACATATTTTAACGTAATGTAAGTAAAAATATTGAAATCTTCGTATATGAGAACGTATT
>JAPWDM010000041.1:2780183-2898128 GCA_035578155.1 Brachynemurus nebulosus | reverse complement strand
ATAGTACCTATATACCTATATGAAATTCGTAATTTACAGTAGGTAAGTGAAAAAAAAAAGTAGATGTAATCGTTTGCAAAAGTATCATGATTGCGTTGACTGCACCACTGTACACTACATGCCGAATTTTAGTTTCAACTTCATTTTCTATGATTTTTAATCACTGAAATCTTCGGAAGCCATCGGACACATACGAATGATTAACAACATGTATGAATGCTAAAAGTCCAAACTTTAAAAGATGCAGTTGTTTCCGTGTTTTGCCACTGACATTAAATCTAATATTTCTTTGTTTAACCTTTTGTAATTCATTTTACTTTTTTGAATGTCTTATTAAGATTAATTTCCAAATACTAATTACACTTCTTCCAACACATGCAGTTCTATTCCCTATAGTAAGTTTTAGAACTCTGACACGTAAATACATATCTCGGAAACTAGACAAATATCGAAAAAAAATTATCCTTATTGCTGATCACTTTTGAAAAATAAAAAATTTTTTCCCTTCAAAATATAATTTTTACGCACATTTTACGTTTTAGAGCTTCTTGAACAATTTTGGTTTGGTGTCTATCCGTCCGTCCGTCTGTTCGTCAGTGTGACGCCAGTTTGCACCAAGCGGTATAACTTCTGAGCTATTCCATTGTTTTCAATGAAATTTCAGAAATTAAGCAGTTTAATCGGAGTAACGGTTGCTACGCCGCTACCATGCCATTCCAATAATATACTAAATTACACCAAGTGGCATAACTTCTGAACCTATTTAATTCTTTTTTTATGAAATTGTCAGAAATTATGCGGCTTTGTTCTTAGATGGTCCGGTACCAATTTCATTGCATTCGAAGTAACAGTATCCACGGCGCTACCATGAAATCCCATTAAATGTCAATATCTGATTTACTGCTAGTTCCACTTCGCTCAATTTTTTATGAATTGTTTTGTTTATTTATCTTTATTAATTTACATACTTATATTAAATTATACAAAGATATATTGGTCATTAAATTACCAATGTGCTTAAGAGTACGAGGAAGTTGTGACCACATCCCATTGGCAACGTATTTTTCTATTTTATTAGTTTCTTCCGTTGTAAAACTAAAAGTGTTAAATATTTCAAAACCTTCTTCACTTATGTAGTGTAACAAAATTGCACACTGACTTTGTTCTGATTTTTTATTTATTTCTGCTGCGATCACATAATTATAAAATCGTTTAATCCATTTTGACCAGTTTCCTTTTAAATTTCCTTTCATATTCATGGGCGGCAAAACCCTATGATCGGCTATTTTATAAAACGAATTTTTTACACGAAATTAATTTATTGCTTTAAATACTTTTAATAATCGCACTCGAAAAATTTGATTATTTTCTAAAAAGTAGCAATAATTATTTTAAATAACACTGTTTCTTCTTTCTATGTGCAGCGCCATGTGTTACTATTATATTAAGACTTAAATAAGAACAATGTATTCGCTTTGAATGTCCTTTATTAACTGAAAGTACATTATGTACGTAGGGTGCGCCATAAGTTTTCGGCCTGAGTATTAAAAAATATAGAGAAAACAGTGAAAAGAATTTATTTTTCTATATAACCTCCCTCTATTTCAATACACTTATTATAAGACGGGATAAGCATCTCTATGCCTTTATAATAATAAGCAAATTCTTTGTAGCGATTCTACAAGAGCGATGTTTTCGGAAGTGATCGAATCTGCCGGACGTCCAGAACGGTCATCGTCGTTGAGAGACTCGTATCGCAAATTAAACCTTTGGCACGGCTTTACCGTATACACCATCCAATCTGTCCTTAATTTCTTCTGGAGTTTGTCTTTCTTTTGTCAGAAATTTTATGACTACACGATATTCAATTTTTGAAACGGTCGACATATTGAGTTTACACTTTTACAACAGAATGAATAAAACACATGTAAACTCGTCCACTGCGTTTTTTGATTACTAGAGACTTATTAATACTTTCTGTGAGTATAAATTTAATCATGTTAGGCCGAGAACTTATGGCGCACACTATACAATATTCAATAATAAAAGTAATATATTTTTGAACAACAAATTACACAATGATTCGCATCATGTTACAGGGACACCAAGATACACAAAAGGTGTTGTGGGCGGACCCTAACAGCCCTTGAAAATGCACAGGTGGACCATTTACAGAATAACCACACAGAAATTAAATTTTAGACACATAAAATGCAACACATTTGTGACCTAACAAAATAATCCGAATATCTGGAAAAAATCTAAAATTTGAGATATAGGGCGTCGAAAAAGGGTCTGACAATATCAAAGGCTGGAAATATTTTACCGCAGCAAATTTAGCCTGCCTCCGGTGGCAAGCTATTTTCTTCTCTTCAATATCCATTAATGATATAGGACCAAGTGTCCTACGAATATTTTAACAGTTTATTTACTGTGTTGGATGATATTATTCATCTCCTTAAGCAATAGAAGAAAATAAAATGGTACTACAATGGGTTGCTGAACGAATCACAGTCAGTAACACATTGCAAAATATTAGCTGCTTTTGAGTAACTTAATAGAACAATTGGAAGTATCGATAATTTCTATACCGATATGGTAGTCAATGGTTCCCCAACGGTATTCGAGTACTGGACACGATTTTTCTAGACAACATGACTGTACTGAACAGTGCTACAGACTTTACATAAATCGCCGAAAATGGCTTAGAATAAATTACACTCGCGCCAAACTCTTAATGCGAAATACATACACATCAGTGGCGGCTCGTACATAAGGATTGCCGAAACGCAAATGGAAATGGAAATAAATTCTAGGAATAATAATTAGAAAAATCCCACGGCGTGTCTAACAAGGAGAAGCACCCAGAGTTCGTGATTTTGATGAAACTTCGCGAGTGTGTAGAATAGGCAAAAATAAGTCGACTCCTTATGGAACATTGATTAACACTTGCAGACCAGAAAGCTTTGGCAGAAATAGGTATAAAAAATATCGAATATGAGCAACCAAATATACTCATGGCTAAATTACTAATTAAGTTAGTACTGAAAAATATATAAATCATTATCGGAAATTAAAAAAATACATTTTCATGATGAGAATAAACATAAATATCAAAAATATAGAACGTATTTGCAATCAATAATAATGCAATATAATCTTCCCCATTATTTTCTTCTTTATATGGCTTGGATACCACACATATTTTGAAAAAACGCAAACACACTTATCCCCTAATTTTTGGTGCTCTTTCTATTTATGATGGCAAAAATTTGATACATTGAACCACTCAGACTGTACAAGAAAATTTACCCCTATTTTCACCCCTCCAGCCCCCTTATGAATCCGACCCTGGTTTAACCTATACAGGTGAATAGGTCTTCCAAAGAGTAACATTTCGTCAATTTAAAGGTTTCCTCTATCTCTTAAAGTTTTCAAGGCATCTTAAGAAATACAATTTGAATCCCTAAATTTAGGGCCTGGTTTCACCCCGTAAACGTAGAAGGTGGCCGATAAAAAAACACGGGGTCCTTATTTTTGCCTATTCTACACACCAGCGAAGTTTCATCAAAGTCGCGAATTTCACTCTGGGTGTATTTTTTTGTAAGGGTTCATTGTTAAGTCACAATTAAAATTTGAATTTCATTTGAAATTAAAGAAATCAATGATGGGACAAGAGAATAGTGGTTGCGCGAACTACTACGTCCCCATCGTGCTTTAAGAATATAAGAACTAAAGTTTTTGTGCCTTGCGACCTGTCCTTTCATGTCTATGAAACGAAATATCAGTAGTTTCATTTATTTTGAATAGAAGATATGAACATTTGAATTTGTGAAGGTAACCTACGGATAAATTGAATTAGTTGAAATCCGAATTAGTTGGATTTCTTGATCAATGGATCCATTTTTGGGAATTTTCCGCTCTTAAGGCTCGCTTAGTGGAAAATTTACTAAAGACTATTGTCCATTTTTTAATTTTTTCCAACTTAATTTCCTTACAAATAATCTCCACTTGAAAAGTGTCCAGGGGCGTTTTAAACGGAAATTCGACCCTGATCATTAGAATCCCACGAGTCGCCACTGATACACATATATAATCTACAAAATTTTTTGCTTCCATTTTCTACATGGCAAATATGTTTATACATATGGTGTACATATTATACGTACATACACAGAGTTAATGTTGTAATATTTCAAAACTGATATTAATTTCAACTTGAAAATATTTATTACCGCCAAGTGCTCCCATTAGTTTGACCTATATTTTTACATAATATTACAAAAAAAAAAAATGTAACATGTATGAATTTTTTGATATAAAATATTTTTTGAACGCTTATATTGTTTGTTGTGTCGTTTGATGGCACTTGATGGCACTCACTATACACACAAACACAACACAGACGACTCTAATGCCACTGATGGTAAGCATATAAATTAAATTAATATATTGAATACAACAGCAATCATATCACAATATAATAGAATGAAAAAAGAATTCTTTTATAATAGATTGTGGAATGAATATTCAAAACATGTTGCGTCACAATTACCTAAATGTTGGAAAATCACCAAAACTATTCGGCGTATTATGTAAGGGTTTGTATTGTTTAAATTGTGTTAGTCTTATAGATTAAATGTTGTAAGGTACAATTAAAATTATGATTTTCCGTTAAAATATTAAAATATAGCGAACAAAACACTGTTTGAACGGACGGATTGGACAAAACACGTTTTGAATAATTAAGTTGTGTATAAAACACACTTTGAACAATCAATGCTTCTAACTACACTATTTAAAAAATATTCCAACAATAAAATTAACGCTAATATTTACATATTATTTACAAAATATCAAACAGAAATATTATTTTCATACTATATAACACCACTATTAACTACATAACACGTCACTTTTATGTACAAGATCGCGCAGTTTACGCAGTCACATGTGCTGGTCATGTGATCCAGTGAACCAATCAGTACATGTTACTGGCTGATTGTTTGAATCAAACATGGTAATAAAAATAACCCAGTTTGAATAAATTCAATATTTTCTTTCTTAATTTTAATGGGATAAATATTTTTTTACCACATTTGAATTGTAAAGTCAAATAGGAATCAGTGAGAAGGATCATATGATGTGAATGATTCGATTTTAAATTTTTGTGACAAAAGATCTTTTGAATATTCACTCCACAATTTGAATTTTTTTATGCGCCACTATTGTGAACATATGGTGGCTTTTGTAGGAGTGGTGTACGTATGTTGTTTTCAGTCTGTTTTTCTAATACTATTTGGATGATTTAATCAATTTTTCCGATCCTTTCGTTTTACATACGCCCTAATAGAAAATTGGCATACTGGTGGATACTTCTAAAAAAATATATTGATTCTAGAATTCATACCTAGTATAAACTCTTAAGAGGAACGAAAAAAATTTTTATATCAAAATATTTTCAATGACGAAAAATTTTTCGACATCCACAGCAGGTACCTACTGATATTATAATAAAATATTATATACTTACTGTCCAATTTTAGATAATATAAATGATTTTACTTATCTTTCTCCAGGACATTTTCTAATTGGTTAATCATTAAATGCTTACCCTAAACCTAATTATACTGGAAAAAATTTTAATAAGCTAAAATTTTAGCAAAAATGTACTAAATAATAAATAAATACTTTACTTTGCAAAATACCACTTTTATTTTTGAAACTGAAAATGAACTAACGGTTCGAAACAATATTGTCACAGTTTCAAAAATAAAAGTGGTATTTTGCAAAGTAAAGTATTTGTTTATTATTTACAAATATGGAATACCATAAAGTAACGCTCAAATCTATTAATATACTTTGCTTTAATTAAGATGTTCTTAGTCAATAATTGTATTAATAATATGTTAAACGGGTATTTTGCTAATTTTGTTTTAAAAATTAAAGAAGTAAGTAATAACTGATAAAATACACAAAAATATATTATTTATTATCTGAATATTATCTAATAATATTTCTAAAATTTTGTTAGCTATCCACAGGACTTTCTGTTTGAAAATGAACTAACGGTTCGAAGCAATATTGTCACAGTTTCAAAAATAAAAGTGGTATTTTGCAAAGTAAAATATTTGTTTATTATTTACAAAGCAAAGTATGTCATCACCTTTTCTTTTTTCATACCAAGGAAGTTGTGCAAGTAAATTCAGGTTTGATAATTTTCGCTTAATCTACACCCCATTCTTGATGTTCGTGAATTTTTTCAGATTTTTCTGAAAAATCCTTCTGGTAATAAGGCTCGGGGACAGCAGTTTTTACGATGTTTTCCTAAAAAAAAGAAAAAATTAACAAAAGTATGTAGTTATATATATTACTGGATTCGGGCTTTAATAGGCTTTCGTTTGATACCTTACTCAGTGCTTTTTAGAAAAAAATTCGATTTCACTTTTCAAGTTATCCCCTAAAACAAACCCCCAAAATCGAAACACAACTTCACCTCGGGAATTTGGCCATCACACCCTATCTCCGTGCTAAGTTTCAAATTTTCGAGTGCTTCCAGAGGAAACTGCTTCTGATTGCATAAGTGTTCAGTTTTGCCAATTTTGGTACGGAACACTAAAAAAATTATGAATTTTCGTACGCGCCTTTTGCTATACTTTAAAGAATGGATAATAACGTAGAAAAATTGATAATCTATGATTACTTTGCCGTCGGTTATTTTATCGTGGGATTATCTTACCCGCAATTATTTTGTTACAGAGTCCAAAATTAAGGGAACGCTATGTACACTTCATCGTTTTAAGATTGCTCAATAGCTAATTTATTACCTTGGCAGGTTGGTAGGATACTTAGGTGATCTTCCCTTAATCTAGAGTCTTAAACATTTTTTGACTCAAAGTGACTTTACAATTAAATTACATATTACCTTCAGATGTGGTGGTAGAATTTTAACAATTCAAGGTTAAATCTGACCATAAAAATACCGAAATACGCTAAAAGCAATATTTAAAATTAGGCTAGATTTAATGACTCTTTAATCCATTCAGTTTTAAAATAAAAATAATAAAAAAAGCTTTTTTAATCAAAAGATCAATGAGTTATTTAATTATAACTATACAAAAAACACATTTTTTTAATAGAGGAAAAACGTTGGAAAAAGAAAATGAATGGCTTGACTCCAAATATGCTGAATTTCAAATAAATACGTAATAATATATTATTACATTACATCGTAATTTATTGTAAAAGTAATTATATAATACAAAGGAAAAATATGGAACTGGGAACGTTGCGGACACAAGAGAAATGTAATTTGATAAGAATCAAACGTAAATTGCTTTCATAATAAATCGTTTATCGTTTTTTTGTGACTGTTTCTGAAAACTGAAAAGACAATATAGGTAATATATATATAAAAAAAAATCAATGTTTAAACAAAATGTGTATCGTACGATACAAAACAACACTTATGAATATTTTTACATTCAGAGGATGGATATTGTATATGTTTTGAGTTTTATCTACGACACAAATCGCCATAAATATTAAAATAAAAAAGTGTTCAAAATATGCACGTAGTTTTATATTTTTATTTTCGTTTTTGGGAAAAATTATAATAAAAAGTTTTTAATATTGAAAATGTCTTGTGATGTTGTAAATACCTTTGCAGAATATTATATTAGCACGTTAGTAGAACTTTAATGCAAGGGCATTACAAAACAGCCGGTCTGACAGGAGGGCGGAGTAACTGGAGTTGAAGCTCTGGGGCTTGAGTTTAAAAAGAGGAACCGTAGCTGTTTGTAGAGGGCCCGGGGAAAAGTGGAAAGATTTCTTTTTTGCTCGTCACTCATATTTTTGGAGAAAAGTTCTTAAAAAATGTATTTTATTCCCGGGGCCCGCTATTTCTCTCTACGACTCTGCAGAGTTCTTTTGATAGTGTCACACTTGATTTTTTTTGTTCACACAAGTCACACCTCTTGTGTAGATATATGTGAGATAAAAATTTTATTGTAACGAAGCCTAATTAATAGTACCTCTAAAAAATAAATTAAAAAAAATATTTTGCTTGGTTCTTGCAATTTAATATTTCGGTATATGTTCTTGTTTTAAACATAATTTAAACATAACAGAATACGTAATTCACAGAATACTTAGAATTTTGCACATAGTAGCTCGAACGATTGTCTTTTGCTGTACAAGACAAAAACTAATAATAACTGTAAATTTTTACGCTCTATGCATATAATAAAATTGTAACGAGACCACTTTTGTACATGGAATATTTTTTGAAAATTGTATTGGTACTGTAAATAGTTATCGATGTAAATACCAAAACAGCGATTTTTAGAATTTGTGTCTGTCTGTCTGTCTGTCTGTCTGTTCACGCATCACGCAAAAACTATTGGACGGATTTTAATGAAATTTGGTGTGATGATAACTTATTACCTGGGTCAACATCTAAAATACTTTTTACTCCGGGAAAATTTCTCATTTCCACAGGAAAATGGAAAAACCATTTAGAGCATGTGCACACATTAGGCAAAAACTATTGGACGGATTTTAATAAAATTTGGTGTGGTGATAACTTATTACCTAGCGCAACACTTAAGATACTTTTTACTCCGAAAATAGAAAAACCATTTTGTGCATGTGCACGTATTACGCAAAAACTATTGGACGGAATTTTATGAAATTTGGTGTCGTGATAACCTATTACTTGAATCAACATTTAAGATACTTTTTACTCCTGGAAAATTCCTCATTCCCATGGGAAAATAGAAAAACCATTTTGAGCATGTGCATGCATTACACAAAAATTTTTATTCTTTGCAAGTTCTGTATAATTATTACACTTACATACTTCTCATTGAGTTTATAACAATGCTTTGCGCGAACGACGTCGCGGGTACGGCTAGTATTAAACTATAATTATTGGTTTCGTATAAGGATTTATATTAATCAATAATTTTCTGGTGTAATAACGAGCCTTAGAATGTAGTTAAAAGAAACAACATTTCGACGTAAAAATCAATTTTTTTTAATCGGGTAACTATAATAACTAATAGCCATTCAGGTTAAATATTAATTACTAAGAATGGTTAGAGTAAATTTTATACTTAAAAATACGTTTTTAATCAAACACAGCATAATTTCAAATAGCTCAATTTTCGATTCAAAAAATGGCTAAAAAGCAAAAAAATTATTTGTGACATTTCTTTACATTAATTTTATACTATTAAGTTTTGCAGAGGAGTTTGTACATATTAATCATAAAGTTCATCATCAAAAATGTTATTTCAATAGAATATCAATTATAAAAGTGGATCGAATATATCAAATTTATCATTTTTTCTACTTCTGTTAGAGAACACACTCAGCGGCGTACCTAGGGTGGGGCAAGTAGGGCACGTGCGCCGGGCGCCTTTCAAAGAGGGGCGCGCAAAATCGCCAATTATTAAATTTAAAAATAAAAATATAGCACAATAAACTAATTCATATCATACAATCACGTCCAGAGTTCCCACACTTCGCGAATGAGCGAAAGGGAGTGAATGTTGTGCTCAATTCAGGTGCGCTGAAGGGCTACTTGAATTTACTGCGCAGTATGGAGATGAAAGCGTATTTCAGAATTTGTGCATTTCCATTCAAATTCTGCTCACAATTGCAGTATTCATCGCCATTTGTGAGCGATCTTTAAGTAAGTTAAAAGTACTTAATACTTTGGTATCTGAGGGCTACAATGTATTAAGAAAGGTTAGCCGACCTAGCTTTGCTCAGTGTAGAGCGAGAAGAAACGAAACATCGGAAACATCACCGATATGTTTACGTCGTAGAAGGCCAGGAAGGTGCAACTGTAAATGTAAATAAATAAATACAGTATCGTAGGTAGGAGACATTTCTAATATTCCTTTGAATTTATTCGGACATTTAATAACATATAATTATTCTATTGAATTCTATTCTATAATTTATTTATTATGTATTGGAGTATGCTCACCATATTTCTTTTTTTGTTTTACATATTTTTTCTATTCTGCAAAACAAAAGGAATTATGGTGTAGGTACATATTCCAAACATAATAAACAAACTATAATAACCATTTATTTTAACACGACTGTTAGTATTAAAATTAATTATCGTTTTCTTTGTAATGAATTTTTCCAATTTTCTAAGAATTCAAAGAAGAAAAATTACAATACAACTAGGGTTTTTTCATACCAGCGAGCCAACTAAATGTGCAGTATTTTTTGTTTAATAAAATAACGAAATCATTTTTGCCCGATATAATTAAAAATTATTCTCCTGGTTATTAGCAACCCGCAAGGCATGCCTGTTAGGCCCGAATATCACTTTTTGATTTATGGATATTGTTACCGAACAATATTATCATTTTCGCCATATTTCAAAACACCCACGGCTTTTACGAAACGATTATTCATGGAAAAACAAAATACATTGCCGCCTCCACTATTGTACTCTGACAGAAATAACTGCGTCACTGGAGACAAAATACGCTGTGATTATCAGTCAAAATATTCATAGGTTTTATTTTGTATGAGGTTGTTTCATAACATGGTATTGACAACTAGTCGTTGTATTTTCCCATATTTGAAAGTAAATGTTTTCTTGCTACAGCTTATTTTTTTTATTAAATTATGAAAATACAATCTAAATATTTTCCATTTTTAACACTGCCTGATATTATATGTTTTATAATATTGTTGTTAAATATCTAATAACAAAAAATTGTTGAGATAAGAGTTGTAGCTATCGGTGAGGGCAATCAATTGCTATTGGCGATGCAAAGATTACGCGCGTGCCGCTAATTTTAAAAATTAGAACTATTATCAAGTAAAAATATATGTACGTTCAGTTCATAGTTATTAGATATACAAATGATTAAGTAAATGCCATTAAACTAATACGGGGTCTACATTTACAATGATTTGCTGGCGCCAACACAAAGTGGCGCGCCAGTAAAAGCAAAATGAACGTGTAAACATCTACTGGCGTGCAAGGTAGATCAGTGCATGCACTGATGAAAAAAGTTAGCAGCCTTCTAACTTTTCTGGCGCCAGTAATGATTCATGCGCCACTAAAATTAAAACATGTAAATGTAAACTTGTATTGGCGCCAGTATTATTTTAAAAATAATTGAATGTCATTTTTACGTATTTATTTCGATTTGAATATCATTTTTAGGTACCTATTATGTTTTTTTCTCTTCTAATTCATTGTTTGTTTTACATTTAGATACAAATAAAAGCTATATATGACAGTTATATATCCAATTCAGCCATTTATGACCTGCGCAGTACTTACCAAATTATATACCATCCAAATCTTGTGTAAACGGGCGTGCAAAGAGTGTAAACTTTACAGACATGTAAACTTAAAAGTGGCGCCAGCAAATCATTGCAAATGTAAACCCGTTATAATGTATTTACATTTTGGTTTGCAAAATTTTTACAATTAGATATCGGTTGTTAAGGATACGAAAACTACCTTACTTTGTTGTTAATGAAGATTTTTGTGCTTTTCTGACATTTGTTCGTAATATTTTGTGTGTATTTGAGTGACTTATTAATTAAATACTTAATAATTTTTTTTTTTTTTTGAGAGTATTTTTCGTTAATTGAAGTAAATATTTTACTTATTTTTTTCATAAAAATATTTTTTTATCTCTCTCGCCCTTATTATTGTTTATATATAAATATTGTACAGAGACAAACCCAAGTATTTTTTTTACATCGTTTAAAAAAATTTTGAGAGTGAGCAAAACATAATAGTACCTAGTTGAAGACGACGATTTTGCTATCGCAGTATTATTGAAAGGCATTCTAAAAAACGTAGTTGTTGCGGATATATGTAGAAAAAGTATATTTATTTAAGGAGATTATAGACTTTTTAAGATTATTGATCCTCTCAATAAATTTTATGTTACTATTTTTTAACCTTATTTTAATAAATGTATATAAATAAAAATGAATTAAAATAATAGTTCAAATTACAAGAACATAAATATTTATAAACCAAAAATATGGTTAGAACAAGAATTACTCAAATAATATGGGTTGAAAATTCAAATCATAAAGCGAAAAATTTTTTTTTTAACAAATCAGTTATAGTAGTAAGTATCAATATATTTTCAAACAATAGTGGATGTTTCCTGCCATATTTACAAGTTTAGATATATATTTAATTTTTACTGAGTACGCTCCTGGAATTGGAGACCAGTGGCTATTTTAAAAATGCTGTGATTTACGCAACCTGTATATTTAGTAAACCTTGCGTTCAGTTGGCTTCGAAATGTGTATTATACAAATTATGTGCGGATTACTAGATTTGATATCACCAGTTAAACGTACAGGTATATTTTTATATCAGAGAATCTTTGCATCACCAATATTTGGGCGCTTTATAACAATTTATGTCAACAATTTTTGAGCTAGGGTATTTTTAAAAGGGTATCCCGGGATAAGAATGGCCGGTTGGCCCCCAGACGAGATTTTCAACGGCACTTTGGCTACTATAAGGGCCGCTGATAAGAAGTCTTGGGTGCAAGTTTTAGCCTCATATCCTGCGTAGTTTAGAAGTTATTTGTGATAATAGGTATTGAGGCCATGATTTTTTAAACCTTTATACCTCGTAAACTATTACAGATCTTCAAAATGGGACGATTTCAAAATGGCGACTTTTCATTATTAATGAATTTATTATTATAATATTAAATTATTGCCATTTTGAAACTATTCAACGAAAAGACCTAATCTACCCCTTGATCCCAATTCTAATTATAATAAAATTAAGCTGTCATCCGAGAAACGTAACCGCTGCCACAACTCCCATACATCAGTATACATTTCGTATTTGCCTTCTATACTATGACTGTATTGGTATCTAGAATTAATGATCAGTAAACATTAACTACAACTGAAATTTATCTCGTAGATAGGGATAACTGATTAAATAGTTTCTCAATAGACAATAATTTTAAACTTAAAATTCTCAACATTTTGAAACTATCCCATATTAGAGTCCCTCTAATAAATAGAGTCGTGACATGTCATCCATTTTCTGTCCAAAACAGAGCGGAAAGCTTCAAAATTAATTATCACCTGTTTGAGTAAATATTTTTGATCACATTATTATTGTTAATAAGTTATGAATTAATGAACAATTACATTTTTTTAATTTAATTATTCTTTCTAGGTTAATCCAAATGATTTTTATAAGTATTTAATTTATTTCTAATGTGGGTATTATACGGAAATTGTGGACCGAAAATGCCGGAACCATTCAGCGTTCAGAACACGCATGTCACGACTCCCCAGCCAGGGGAAAATTGATACATTTTGACTTCTTGCAAAAAAGTATTTTTATTATTTTTCTTATTACATTATTAAAAGAATTTGATGTGTCGTACCACAAAGGAAGGGTTACTGCTTCCACTAAACCTTTAATTTTCCTTGTATGATAAAAAACAAAAACAATAAAATTGAAAGAATAAAAATTGTATCAACTAGACCCGGTCTCCCCTAATGTGCAATATTTGAGGCTATTTTCGTGATTGTCACTCTAAAGGAACCACTAAAAAAGTGTCTTTCTATTTGTTCTCGAATTGTCTATGATTGTTTACAAACAGAAAAATTTGAGAGAAATATATATTATAGTGCTAACTTACACCTAGTCGATGGTTTTTAGTTTATCTCGATATCTGTAATAGTTTACGAGATATAAAGGTTTAAAAAATCATGGCCTTAATACCTATTATCAAAAATAACTTCTAAACTACGCAAGATATGAGGCTATAACTTGCACGCAAGCCTTCTTATCAGCTGCCCTTATAGTAGTTTTGAGGTTACTAGTACCTAATACATAAATTTTCATTATCTCATATTTGCTAGTAATTGCATTTTTAAAACCAAAATCAAAATATTTTCAGATTTTCATTAACCTTGACGCTACTAAAATATAATTAAGGAGTTATATCATTTCGGAAAAAAATTGTCCTTTTCTTATTTTCAAATCTCTAGAATGATACTGAAAAAGAATTATCGCTGGAAAATATATTAAAAATCGTTTTGAACCCAATTCCTGAAACGATTACGATACAATACTTCTGCCGAATTAATATTTTTTTAATAATCTTGTGTAGCGCCTTATAGCTGTATGAAAATTACTATACTGCCTACCATGGATCTCTTCGAAAAAGGAAGGCTTTGCGCTGTACCTGTGCCTGTGCCACAATTTTGTTTTCGAAACTGAGAATTTTTTTTTTTTTTTTTTGGTTTATCTTGTGAACTAAGATACCTACCTGATGTGATTCAACTCTAGTGATGTTAATGATAATAATGGTAGCGCAAATGATATTCAACGAATTAATGAATAAGCGTCAACTTATTCAGTTAACAGTTATTTCGAATGCTAATCTTTCAAATTTATTTTGATACAAAAAATAAAAATATTAAAGCTATTAAAAGTTGAATGGTTAATGCATTTTACCTACCTGATTAGACTGCGTTTATTTCGTAGATGATAATGTAAAAAATGCTTCCAACTAAACCTAAGAATTCACACAGGTATGTATCTAATTTGTTAATAATTTTGCTCCAAGGTTCAAAAACTAAAAAAAAAAAAAAACTATAATTTTCCTGAACAAAGCAATCGATTACGCCGCTCCATGCAGGTACGACTCTTATCCAAACTATTTTTTGGTTAAGTCCATTATTTGGCCGTAATAAGAATGGCGACTCTTAAATGATTCACTCTGTATAACATGTTTTCTTGCATATTCTTTAATTTAACTACGCAGTTGCAAAATTATTCGTGTCAAATTATACATATCTATTCGTATAGCTAATTTGTAATTGCCAAGTACTCGTACAAGTCTGTCAGTTGGTGGTCTTGTGTATACTTGTCGAAAACTTTTTGAACGTACCAAAAATTCATTATTATTCGTTTGAAAATTAAGATTAACATCATTTGACAGGGAACAGAGCAAAACTTGAAGAAGATGAGCGGTAAGACACTGAAAGACATTGATATCTAACTCTCAACTGCCTCACTTAACTTGAAAACTCATTATAATTTCTAGACTTTAATTTATTAATTATATGAAATTGGGAAGATATGTCTAAACAAAATAAGATTTTAAAAGTTGATTAAAGTTTTTTCTGGAGCAACATAGATAATTAATAAAAACAAAACACCGAAAGACAGCTGACAATAATTTGAAGTTGAGGTTTCAAGTGTTTTTGAATAATAAAACAAATAATTGGAAAACAAATATATATTTTAAATTTTAAATGACAAATTGTAGGAAATCCCAGGGCGAACCCAAGTGACACCATTTTTATTGCATTAAAATTATAAAAAAAAAAATATATAATCAATTCTCAAGTGATATTAATTTAAAACACATCAGTTGACAAAATTACATTTTATTTAACAAAAGCAGCTTGTATTTTTGTTGAAAATTTTTTAGTCGAATTTTTCCTTGAAAAAATTTAACTTATACAACCTATACGTTAAGAACGGCGAGAGCCGAGAGCAGGGGCTTTATCCGTTTTCGGACCCGTAGAACACGATTCTGTAGAAAAGAAACGTCATATATATATATATATATATATATATATATATATATATATATATATATTCCTGCTACCTTTTGACATTTGTAGGGCCCCCTTTGGAAGTTAAGAGCTGAAATTTGGTAGGTGGGGCTCATTCCGATGCACAACAATACTATCAAAGTGGGGTCAAATTTTGGATCCGATCCAATTTTTAAGGAGTTGGTAGGGGGCAACAAAACAATAAAACTTTTCCAAACCGGTTGGAAATAATGTTTCGGTCAATTACCTACCACATATCCAAAATTCAGCTTCCTAGGATGATTTGGAGGGTTAGTGCCTCTTAGGGATTCCACATTAGATACTGTACCCCCACTTCTCCCATTTTTACATCGGAATTATATGGTATGTTCATAAAAACGTTTGTGACTGCGCAGTTTTCGAAAAAAAGAAAACAGTATATTCAAGTCTTATTCAATTCCTCGATCAGCCAAACGCTCATCATCAGTTTTGAAACCACCAAAATGACAATTCGCTTGTAGCCTTTCAATCACATTTTGATATCTTTAAGATACCGAAGATGAAGGGAAAAATTCGACTTCCGTGATGGGGCCTCGCTGCTCACGGCGGTTTTTTAAATATATGTTTTGAGTTATAAAGTCTCTGGAGGCTTAGTCTTGTAAATACTGTACATTCAAAAAAAAAAAAAAAAAAAAAAAAAATGTATTCAACAGTGAGAAAAACTTGGTTTATACCTTCCCTTGTCAACACATTTTGGAAAGTAATTTTATTTATTCTGATTAATGAGTTTTCCTTGTTGAAGTCTTCTAGCTTCGATTCGATAGTTAAACTTATCAAAATTTTACTAATAGATACTTTAAGAATACATCGCGAACTACGTAGGCGAATTAAGGAGGAGTTCTTATTTTTCGACCAAAAAAAACGGTTGTTTTTTATTAACTAGAGGTACAATTTTTTTCTTTTTTTGTTTTTCTCTTTATACGTAGGTCACTCGGTAAGTCTTGTCGTTTAGAACAATTTTTACAAGCTATTAATTTCTTTTGATACCTACGTATAGTGCGTGCGTAGACATGTTAACACGTCGAAAATTATCAGTCGCCGTCTAATAGTTATTGAGATAATACATGTGAAAGTGTAAGAATGGTATCTCTTACGAGCTCTCAAGTTCGCGCGATTATTTATTACAATTTTCGACGTGACCTGTCTCGGAAACAATGTCACCAAGAAATACAACGTGTATTGGGCGATACTTCACCATCCCTCAGGACTGTCGAGCGATGGTATAAACAGTTCGAAAGAGGCCTTTTTGATCTGGAAGACGATCCGCGTCCGGGAAGGCCGAGTGGGGTGACGACCCCCGAAACAGTAGCTGCTGTTGAAAAAATGATTAAAGAGAACCGCAGAATCACATACGTATACACAAAATATTTTCTACAAAATAAGTTGTTAATCTTTTATTAAGTCACTTGAAACGTATTCTTTGGTTTTCGATTCAATATATCAAAACTTCAGTATTATGTCGTCTCTATAAGTCAAACGGTGGCCATCATCTTTTACATTATCATTATCACTGAATAAATTAATTGCAACATCGACATCTTTAATAAATTTTTAAAAAAATTAGGAAAACATATGTTAAGTACAAAATCTCTAAAAACCAACGTAGACCAACGTAGCCCAACGTATGGATCTAGTTCAACGTATGGATCAACTGGAGCCAAAAAATTTTAATAAGTATTTCCGATTAAATTATTTTAATTTTAATCGTTCAAAACAAACAAACTCGGTTTCCATATCACATAATTTTTAGCAGACATTTATTTTATATGATGGATTAATTGAACGGTGACGAACTGGGTGAGGGTTTCCAGTGCATTTAAATGCGTGAAAACTTAAGAAATCCTACTCCAGTATGTCACCGTCCGAGACATACTGGAGTAGGATTTACGCGTGTTTTACGGTGTTTATTGTCTATAAATGATATTTCAGTTCGTCACAACGCCTATGTGGGACGTATTCGATTAGCTTTTCTATATACGCGCCCGGGTCATAACTTTGTTTCTATTCAACCGATTACTCTGAAACTTAAACTGGTTATTCGACACACCCGTAGTTCTCGTTGGAACTAGAGTTAATTTTTTTCACCGCTAACTTTCCATTTTACAACCCTCTTTGTGCGACAAAAATGACTTTTTTTCGAAGTCCCCCATTTTGTTAATTTTCGATAAAATTTAATAATTCTAGTTCCGACTAGAATAACATATCTATAGATTAATTAAGAATTGTTGATTTCAGATGTCCCTAAAAGTTAAAATCACCCGAGCCATCCACGTGCTTTTTTTTGAGGCGTCAACTTCAAGGGAAAAACAAAATAACAGAAACAAAATGTTAACCTGCTTTGAGCAGCAAGGAAGTAACACAAGATTTGTGTACAGCAAAAGAATGCTATAACTACAAGTATCTTACTTACGTTGGAATATATATATATATATATATATATATATATATATATATATATATATATATATATATATATATATATATACCCAAATGTATATAAGAAGAAAGATGAGAGTAGTTCTTATTGTTAAACAAAACCGAAAAATTATAAGTTTTTTCAGTTATTGACGAATATAGTTTTATTAAACGTTTAAAAATGAAACAATTTTCTTGCATTTTAAGGTTATTTTGTTACAGATTCAGTTACAAAAAATTCATGTAAGCTTACATGAGACTGTATTATATAATATAGTAAGTACAAGTAAGGTTATCCTGACATGGACCTGATGATGATCTGAGTATGATAACCCGATAAGAAATTTATGTTTTTTACGTAAGGTTATCCTGATATGATCCTCATAAGGTTCTGATCATGATAATCTGTTAAAAAATATTTTTCTTACAAGTAAGTTTATCCTGACATGGACCTGATAATGTTCTGAGTAGGATAACCCGATCGGAAATTTATGTTTTTTACATAAGCTTATCCTGATATGATCCTGATAAGGTGCTGATCACGATAACCTGTTAAAACTATTTTTCTTACAAGTAAGGTTATCCTGACATGGACCTGATAATGTCCTGATTAGGATAACACGATAGGAAATTTATGTTTTTTACGTAAGGTTATTCTTATATGATGCTGATGAGGTTCTGATCAGGATAACCAGTTGAAAAATATTTTTCTTACAAGTGAGGTTATCCTGACATGAACCTGATAATTTCCTCATCAGGTTAACCCGATGAAAAATATTTTTTTTTTCAAAGAAGGTTATCCTAACCTCATCCCCATAAGGACCTTATCAGGTTTTCCCTATTAGGGATTACCTTATCTAAACCTGATAAGGACTCGACGATACTTTCTGCAAATAAGGAAAAATTTCTAGTCGGGAATTGACTAAAATTTTATAAGACCGGTTTCTGTAAATTGACATTCGTGTAAATTGTAAAAGATGGTCAAATCAGTTTTTTCATCTATTAATTACAATTTTTTGTAAAATAAATTTTAAATTTTAAATTGGTTAAAACACACTCACAAATTTTACAATCGGTTTTAAAAATCACACTTTAGTCCCTTAGTGTATTATATACTATGAGAAATTTTGCCCGTCAAAGGGGCACAACCTTAAATATTATGTGAATGGTTACAAATAATTTTTTTTGTGGACAATTTTTCCCCTTCTTTCTATGAAAATTGGCAGTGTAGGGGTTAAGCAAACAAAAAATCAAATTTCTGAAAAAACAGAGAGATGGTTTTTTTTTTAATTTTAATTGGACCGACGTTAGAATTCATATATATACGCCATATTCATTAAATTATTTGCCGCATGCCGACAGTTACCCAGTCGACAACTATGTCTGGGTACCGGCATTTTAAATTATTCACAAAATATTAAATTAAACAAAACTCACTTTCTTCTCTCACGAAATTATAATTTATTTTACGCGCCGTGTCCCGCTAACCGACCAAGTTAACAGTCAAATATAAATCAAAAACAGCCAACATTTATTAAAATTTTCATTTATAATTTAGTATTTTTTTTTTCAAAAAAAAAAAAGTATCAACGTTCAACAAAATGTAATAATAGAAGCTTTTAGAAAATAAGAGAACATACTGGAAAGGGTATATGAATCCTACATCTGATCCTACTAATATTGCGTTGTATTACATAATATGTCGTAGTCGTTTAGTGGTATATAACAATTTTTTTATAAACAGGTATTGGGAAAAGGTTACACGAATTGAGAAAAATTAAAGCAAATGGTGGCTATTGAAAGATTGAAACGTATTTTTATAGTGACTTTTTATTTTTATTTTTTGTTAATGGTAAGAAAAGTTTCCGACATAAAAAAAGATTTTTTGTTCACGAATGAGATTGAAAACGATCGGTAAATTTGTCTCCAAGGTATATTACTAACCATAATTGTGAATATAAAAAAAAATTAATAAAGTTTGGAAATAACGAAGGCATACGTAAGTTGGTTGACGTGTTGGATATTAGAAAGCTATACTAAATTCCAAAAAATCTATCAATTATTGTAATAAATTAATATTGGTTAAGAGTGAATTTTTTTCCAAAATTTATTTCTTAAAGTTGGAATGCGTTTAAAATTAACGGAAAAAGGGCGAATTTTTTTTAAAGATCTGATCCTTACTGGAATAAGTCTGCTACGAGGATGTTAAGTTTGTTCGTGGGTGAAAAAGTATTGATTTCGGATTAATTCTGTCAGATTGGGCACTGAATCTGATCGGACAGTTTCGATCCAATGTTTATTTACTATGGAGGGAACTGATCTGTTTGTTTATATAATTACCTGTTGCACATTATATTAGACTTTATAAAACTTGGCTATGCTATTAAAGATAAAATAGCCAAAAATATACATATAAATAAAATTTCAAAACAGTGACTATCAGAATTTTATCACTACAATTTTTTTTTTACTGATTATCTTTTTTGGACAATTCTAAAGATTTTGTTGGTAACGGAATGATTATTTCAAATTTAATATGAGGTGTTGTGATAAATGTTGCATGATGGACCTCTCTCGGCTAGTTCCGAACTTTCAACCTAAAGGTAAGACTCGGAGTTATTAAACACTAGACCAGCTCGGGGTCTACAATAATTTAATTTATTCGTTATAGTTAGCAAATATCTCCTTATCTTTTAAAAATGTTCGCAGGTTCGAAAGATCTAGCTCATACAAATCAAATCTTTAAAGACGAATAACTAAAAATTAATTAGTAGAACTGATTCGGTGAAGGACTAGTTAGACAAATTTACGGCCCCGTAGGACAAACATAAAATGTCGCCATTTTTCTCCAGTGATACAACTGAGGAGTAAAAAATAAAAATTAAGCTTTTTCTAATATTTCATTAGGGTGAATGCGGGAGAGATGCCGCACACTTTGAAAACTCCTAATAATTCTTAAAGTATGCATTTAATTGATTTGAAATTTGGTACACAATAAATGTAAACATTGTTCTCTAAAATTATGTATAAATAATTTTAAATTTTGAATCATAAACGATTCATAATTAACATTTTTGTAGGGCCTGCAAAGCGGCGTCTCTCCTATACCTATGGGAGAGATGCCGCATCAAAGAAGGAGAGACGTTGCATTGTTTATATTAAAAATTTTGCATTTTACACACCTCTCCATACATGATGCATGCCATATGTAACCATTTTTGGGACTTTTACATCTTAACCAGTCAACTTTTTTTTTGTTTCTGAGTACTTTTCAAAACATTCAATACAGGTAGGTAATCATCATTATTTTCGTTATCTTAACTAATATGAGAGCTTTTCCTGATCCATTAATGGATCTTTTATATTTACGTGGCATAATTTACAGTCCAAAAAAAAAATTGCCTAATTGAGGTATAAGTCTATGTTTTTAACATGTAATATGATGCGGCATCTATACCAACTTTAAATGCGGCATCTCTCCTTTTTGTTGGGATAGATGCCGCATGTTGCTGTAGCAAGCACAGTGCGGAATTCTAACCTAAAATTTTATACAGTAGTTTTAAAATATACCTAAATTAATAACAAAACTCATTTTTATTAAAACAATGAAATATACATACTTAAATTCTAATGAATTAAATGCTTGATAAAATATTATGTTAAAAAACTTACCTTTCAATAATAAAAAGTTGAATAATTACTGATGGACTAATCATAAATGTTACCACATACATCTTAAATAACTAACTTATTTTAAACATATAATCCATGAATAGCGCCATCTATCAATCAACGGACGAACTATGGCTACTGCGGTATTTCTCCCGCACTTACCCTATTCAAAATATTTGGGTAAGCCCTACTCGCTAAAATCGCCACTGTTGGAAATGAAGTTAAATTTTTGATTATCAATCTTACAAAAGTAAAATACGACTACTACAAAAAAAAATACCATTTACTCTCGGACACTACTGTATTAAGGACTAAAATACTGCTTTTTAGGTAAGTAGGTAGGTAACTCTGAAGACATTTAAAAGAAGCTGAATATTATATAAAGACAATTCAAGGTAATATAGTAACTCTTATTTTGAACTAAAAGGCTGCAATCTTGCAGCTTATAATTACGAACGAGCCGATTCTGCCTGTATATTAAAGCCCGTATCACACGATGCAAGATGGTCTACTAGAGCTAATGCTGTCAACGACAATTACAGCTGTACTGACTGTAGTGATGGAAAATGATGTCACTGTCGGTTCTGTTGCGTGAACACTTGCTAGATTTCAAACACCGAGCCTGTCGTATTTCTGTACTTGCTTCTCTGCTATATTTAACGGAGGAGTCCATCATAAGATTCTAATTTACATACTTTCTTCAAGCTATCAAACGTATTTTAACAAATATAAGTGGGAATAGGTTTTGTTTTATGTATATATATTACATTAAATCAATATTAGATAAAAATGTTGCTAAAAAATTCTAATATTACATAGCACGCTGCCATATCGCACGCCCCCGTTTAACAATTTCGTCGCACACAAGATGTGCATAATGGCACCCCTTCGTGTTTTAAAGCAAATATGTTTGAATGTATTAGAGTTTAAGTAATAGTTTGTAACAGTAAATCATACAAATATATAAATCAGAAACATTGACGCCCGTGATCTTTGACTTTCTCATTTAGCAATTTCGTCCCAGTGGATCGCGTAATGCAAGTTTCCTTCATATAAGGAATTTTTAGAATAAATGATCACCAAGTTACATCAAAAATTTTTTTTGTTTTTTACTGGCTACGTACGTTTTGAGTATAAATCTCTTCTTCAGGCCATAATCTTAAAATATTAAAAACATATTAAAGTATTAAACGGTAGTACAATAAATCAAATACTTACAATTGTTGCAAAAAACAAATCAATATGAAAAATTATTATAGTTATTAAGATAATTTTTTTTTTAAAAAGTACACAATTTCACAATCAAACAATAAAAATTTTTAAAAAATTAAGACAAAAATTTTTTAAGAAAATTATATTGTTGAAAAACAAAAAAATACTTTTTAAAACATTGAAATGGATTAAAAATCAAAAATCACAAAACAAAAAATTGAAAAAATTAACAGCAAATTAAAATAGACAAAATCGTCTGCAGATGTACTTCATATCTATTATGTTTTATAGAGAACAATAATATAAGTTTATGTAAATGTACATTATTGATAGCATATTTAAGTTTATTTTTGTTTATGTTTTCGAATGTTTTGACATAAAGGTTTATAAAGTGTCAGATCATCATTTTCAACTTGATTATTTACATTTTCCGTTGAGAAAATCCATAGGGTTTCCAGGTTCAGTCTTTTTCTATAGTTTCATTCATATTAGTTTATAGTTTCATTCTAATTAGCTCCTTTATACTAAAATATACTAAGTTACAGTTAAAATACCAATTTGTAATTAAAAAGAAAAGTTATACTGCAAGGTGTAGCAAGAATTTCAAAACTATTTTAAACGTTACTTTAGTTATTGTACTGTACAATTAATATGTATTTAAAGTGTGGAGTTTGATAATTAATATATTTACTTTTACAGGTCGTCAAATAATTAGAAAAGATATGGCGTTCAACAAAGACCATAGATAGTTTATCGTGTTCGATTAAGTAAATGAATGTATAATTCTTTATTTCTGTAAGTATTTTATAACTTAAGTGTTCATAAAAAAAGCAATAAATAAAAATTCAGTCAAATATAATAGTTGTTAATTTTTGTCCCGCTAAATTAACTTTATCGAATACCGTGCGCGTCCAGTCATATCTACAAACACTGGAGGTCACAGACGCGTATCGTGGCAGACACGACAAATATTGTTTAATGCTTTTCTTATGAACACATTCATACATACAGACAATCTTTGTCTGTGCAGTATATATGAATACATCCATAAGAGAAACATTAAGGCCCGATTTACATTAACCCTCCGCTCTCGGTACGCTCCCGCTCCACTCTCGCTCCGATATAATTTTGTTGTGTTCACATTACAGTGCTGATATCATGCTGGTACCTATTCGTTCTCTATTCACATTATAATGCCGCTCTGGGTACGCTCCCAGTTCGGTCTCAGTTCGATACAAATATCTTCATAACAACTGAATGCAAGCGGAGTAGAGTGGAATCAAAAAAGTGTTTACACTATAGATACAAGCCATAACAAGTCTGATATCGCTCCGATAAAATATTACCTGAGTGGTATTGATATTGGAGTGACATTGGAGCGAGAGAGAACCGTGACTGATATCGGACCGATATCAGAGCGATGATGTGAATACACGCATTATTTATTGTGTAAGAATATTTTATCGAATCGGGAGCGTAGTGATATCGTACCGAAAGCGGAGCGTTAATGTAAATCGGGCCTAAATAATATTTTTCGTGTCTGTCACGATACGTGTCTGTGACGTTCAGTGTCTGTAGATATGAATGAACCTTAATCCGTGCTTAAACCATCAGATTGCTACGACGCACGTATAAATACATTGAATATCTATATCAACATTTTTTCTATACGTACATATATATCATGGAAACGCTGATCGGGATTGGATACTATCGGATCAGAGCACCAGAGGTGAGAAGCAACCGTACATGCAAAATATTTATTTATTGATTGATGACTTGCTGACGTGTTCACATTTATGGTCTGCGCCACGCCATTGATGTTCCATGAAGGCATCGAAAAAAATAATAAATAAAATAACAACGTGTATCTTTATATGGCTTATTTCCTTTGCTTTTCCCTACGATGATGTAGTCCAAGTATCCAAACGAAGGGAATAAAATATAAAATGTTTTTTTGAATTTTTATCTTAACGATTATATTTGTTGTACTTTAATGTAAAAATAAATTTATTTTTGTATAACAACATGACTCTTCGATGGACCTCGTTCTTGTATTGAATAAACCTATTTTGTTTTGGATTGTATTCGTATATATTTGGGGAAATGTATTGGACGTAATATATAATGTATGTATCCACACAGATAAAATTCTATCTGCATTTAAATCGATATAAAAATAATAGTTAACCAATAGTACAGTTGATGAAAAAAATATTTTAACTAGCTTGACTTTGAATAAAAATTTAATGACAACAGAAAGCTAGATCTTGACAGGGGTGCAATAACTACAAATCTGCAGGGGGGTCCAACAAAAATTTTAATAACCCAAAATTTTGATAACGCAATTCTATTTGATAACAATAGCCAAATGTCGTCTCTGAAAATTCGTTTTTAAAATAAAAAATGCCAGTAAACCACTAAAAATTTAACTTTTTTATATGAATAAAATAAATTGAAGGAAAATTTACATATTTTATGATGTACCCACGAAATTTTAGGGGGGTCTAGACTCCTCGAACCCCTTGGACCCCTAGATCTTGATAATTAATTTATAATTTAAGTAGGTTCGACACAGTCATTCCCTAATGTTAACTACCCCGAGATTTAATATTAGAAAATTAAGCAAAAACAGGCCAGTTAGATATATTTTACGTAATTTTGAAATCCGTAAACAAACTTTTAATATTTCTTATTTTTAACCCACTTTCTGCTAATTTTACCTTCCAAATCTTAATCCCCAACGACCTCTTTTGATATAATTTAAGCAAATTGCATATTACAGATAGAATGCTCTTTTAAAAAATTAAATTTTTACTCCAATTTTTGAAGGGTGATCAAACCGTTTTTCCGCCAATAAAAAAACCTTTTTTAGTGATCTACAACCTACTCAAATTTTATCAAAATTGATCGGTCCGGCCTCGGGACTTTTACTTGTAATATGTATGAGCATATGAAGGGCCGGAGTCATTCCGCTAGAATTTCTTTTGAAAAATTTTGTTTTATAGATTGTACCTAAAGTTAGTGTTGTCTTCAGGCATGTCGATCAGATATTGTTAAAACCAAAATTGTTAAAACTTCTTTTTTTATTTTAAGTACAATACTGACTCTACTACCTCTTTATTTTATTACATAAAACTGATGTTTATGATGCTATGATTTTATTTTAAGTCAAAAAAATGACGATTTTAACAGATTGTAATACATATAAGGTAAAAGCCCTTATACTCGAACGCCATTCAGTACATTCATTTTTATAATTTATATATTAATGAAGTTATTTATGAAAGAAAGAAACCTATAAATATCAAAACTGTTCGAGTATGGGGGGTTTTACGTTATGTAGTAAATAAAAATTTTACAAAAAATGTAATGGGGTAATGGGCAACAATTTTAGAGTTTACAGTTTTTCAAAAAAAAAAAAAAAAAAAAAACAACTATAGGTGTAGGTGGCTTGTATATCGAAATTAGAGATATGAAAGAAGTAATAAGGATTAACTGTGTAAATACTTTTGTTCAGTACTGTGCACGTAAAAGCTTTTATCTTTTATATTTTAGTAAATTTTAAATAGAATACATAAAAATTTATAACGGTTATTTCAAATATTTCCAAAATATTGTAAAAAAAATTATATAGGTAATTCATGTACTTATATATAGATGGTTAAAAACTTTTATGAGAGTGTTTTTGTTTTCGTTGATTTTGTACTAGTTCTTATTTTATTTAGGCCTTGCTGGAAGCATCATCGTATTCCTAATATTTCAATTTTGCGTTACAAATTGAAAAGATATATAAAATAATGCCTACTACTTAATATATATGAAAATACGGCTCCCTGTATCCGATAGAAAACGTTAAAAACGTGTCAGAATTCCGTCAAACCATTCAAAAGTTATGAAATATTTTTGATTTTCTAAAAGTAAATTCTTACCCCAAGTGATACATTTTGAAAGGCAAATAGCAGTCGTAGTTACTAGAGAAACAAATAACACAATCTGAAAATGCAAATAAAAAAAGTTTAATTATATCTATTGACTGTTTACTGTACGGAATCCTAATTGTGCGAGCCCGACTCGTTTTTGACTGTTCATTGTCAGTGACGCAAAGCATTTTTAAATTCCTATTCAAATTAGTAGTTTTAATGGTACATGTAGTTTTAATAAATTCAAGAATCTACACACTGGGAGAACTAGGAATTTGAAAGGGGCAAGCCACACCCTATTTTCATACGCATACTGTATACTTGAGTATAACATATCTACGTGTATTGTACCACCTTACGTATCTCTATACTGGCGATCCACTGGATCCCAAATATGACGTAAAAGTGCTGCCCCCACCAAACTATTATGATATACACACAACATATTACTACACAAACCTATCATTACATGTACATGGACCTGTGCTTGTATATGTGTGGACAAGCTGTGTACATAGTATACATAAGTGTACAGATACAGTGCTTAATCATGGCTGACTGTGGTTGACAAAACAAAAAGTTAAAATATAACCAATTTAATTATTTAAAGAAAAATATCCCTTTATTTTGAGTATTTTTTTGTTTAATGGACACAAGATACGATGTTAGTCATAACCAGTGTTGGGCAAGATATTGAATCTTATTATCGAGATAACAGATAATAAATAACATAATTTAAAACATTTAGAGAAAGATAATAGATAATTTAACCGTTAATTAGATAAAATTTTAGATAACAGATAAGACAATATTTACAGAAATAATGCACTAGGTGGGTGTTCCTCACCCGCTGGTCCGTGGACAGGTACCGGGCTGCGAGAGTAGGTCACCGATCTCCAGAAAGATGTGCGAATTACAATAAATTACGAAAATTTTACAAAAGACTTTGGCGATAAAAATCACATGTTTGGGAATTTAGTTTTTTCTAAATCCAGTAAAACAATCCGAGTTAATAAACACCTTTAATACAATTTTAAAACAAAACTACTTTGAGTTCGGCAATAAATTCTTCCGACAGGCAAGTGGCCTTTCAATGGGATCACCTCTGAGCCCTCTGTTGGCAGAAATTTATATGTCGAACTTAGAAGAAGTAATAATGAATAACACACTAACCAAACAACATGTAAAATTTTGATATAGATACGTGGATGACATAATTATAGGCTTCGATGGATCGATTCGCCAGCTTGAAAAATTTGTAGAGACATTAAATTCATTAGACCCAAAAATTCAATTTGACTTAGAGGTAGAAAAAGATAATAGTATAAACTTTCTAGATTTGACTATAACCAAAATTAACAATAAGCTTGATTTCAATATATTATATAAAAAACCATCTTACTAATGTATTACAATTCCAAATGATTCAATAAGTACATATCAACATAAAGTCGCGGCGTATAATTCAATGATCCACAGAGCGTTTAATATAAGTACCTTTGTCGGAAGAAAATTTTTAAAAAGAAATAAATAATATTAAACCAATAGCGAATAGTAACGGATATAATTCAAACCTAATCGATAAATTAGTAGCTAAGAAAGAATTTAAACAAATCTTAAAAGAAATTTACCCCTCTCTCCCCCCGTTAAACCAGAACCAAAAACTAACTTTAACACTATAACATATTTTGGTAAAATATCAGATAAAGATAAAAAATTCTAGCAAAATCAAACGTAAATATAGCATTCGAAACAATCTTTAACCTAGGAAACTTAATATATAACAATAAAACAAAAATTGATAAACTTAAAAAATCGAGTATCTACAAATTAAACAGCCAAGATCGTAATGGTTTTTACATCGGTCAAACGGGCAGAAACTTTGAAACTTTGAAATTTAATTGACACCGGACACACACCAGAAGTGGAAATTACAGTGTTACACAAGGCAAGCAAAGGACAGAAGTTAACAATCCTAGAAGCAATAGAAATAAATAAGCATAGTTCCGATCACCTTTTAAATGATTACACCGATATTTATAGTTCAACTTTATTTTCAATATTATAACTTATTTAAATTTTAATTTCTGTTTAAAACTGTATTCACTGTATTATTGTCTTTTTGTCAATTTCAAGTTCAATCTTTTGTCACGCGTTTGTTTGCCTCTTGTCACATGTAATGTAATCTTGTTTTTCTTGATTTTCGGATTTTCCTACTACTCCCACCCCTTCCACTTCCACATCACATACCACGCCCCCTTCATAAGTATAAGTAGATAAAATTAGTAAATAAGGCATGTATCGAATGTAATTTTTATTCTGTTTGAAAATAAACTGACGGTTCGAAACAATATTGTCACAGTTTCAAAATAAAAGTGGTATTTTTGCGAAGTAAAATATTTGTTTATTATTTACTAATATGGAATACCATAAAGTAACGCTCAAATCTATTAACATTTAGATTTTGTTTACGGCCTAAGATAGTACACATTTACCACAATAGAGTACAATATTTTTTGTTTAAAAACAAAATTGCTTAAAAAGTATCGATATTAATTTATCTGAATTAAATAATCGAGCAAGTAGTTGCCAAACGACATTTCATATTCGCGACTAAATATTTTTTTAACTAATGACCAAAATGATGCCTAGCTACAAGAATTCCATTTAAAATATGAGAATTAAGTATTTTTAAATATTTCTCTAGTGCTTAAAAAAATGTCGATATTTATTTGAACTACATGGTCAACCAAGTGGTCGGAAAACGACATTTCTTATTACACGACTAAATATTATTTCAGTTTATAGCGTAATTGATTCCAGACAACAAAAATTCTATTTAGAATTAAAGAAATTGCTTTTAAACATCTTTAATCCTTAAAAATGTGTCGATACTTATCTTGGTAGATCAATTACATGGTAGATGAAGTGGTCGGAAAATGACACTTTATATTACACGACCTAATGTTATTCCAATTAACGTGGGAAACGATTTCAGGCAATAAGAATTCTGTTTAAAATTAAATAATTGTTTTTAAACATTTTTATAACTCATAAGTGTATATAGTCGGCCAAGTGAATATAGAGAAATTTAGCTCCAATTTTCTTTTTTCAGAAAAAATAAAAATGTATTATTATAATCTTATCATTTTTTTTTCGCTAAAAGATAACTTCTTTTAAAAATATCTATGTTAAAGATAATAGATGACAAAAACATTATCTAGATAAAATTTCAGATAACGTTATCTAGATAAGCACAGGACTGGTCCTAACACAGCCTGTAAATGACTGATTCACATCTTGTTAAACAGGCCAATAAACGGCTGCTGACAAACCACATAATTTTGTATATAGGTACGTTGGATCTGTAATCTGTGCGTGTCTCATACTATTAAAATAAGTATGTAAAGAGGCTTATAAACGAGCAATAAAATTGCTACATATTGCGGGAAATATTGCTGAACATTGTGGCCCGGCCACATTTCGGCAATATGTTGCCGACAATTATGGCTAGGCAACATGTGGCCAAATATATCCCGGCATCTATCAGGCATAGTATTGCTGATAATTTTGCATGTACACGTGGCAATAATGACCAACTCTGAAGAAATGTTAATTAGCGCTACATATATAGCGTATTATTTATTTAAAAACTTCACTAGAATGTCAAAAAGCGACTTGGAATACTTACTTCAAAAAGTGGACCTAAAATTCAAATACCCCTGTCGCAGCATCTGCATAACATAGCGAATTTCCAATCATAAAAGTTACTTTTTTTCGAAAACCCGCTTACCTAGAATAATGGTTCAAAATGTATTTTCTGTGATTTTCTTGGTTCTTTACCACAATGTAAAAAAAATTGGAAAAACTTTTAAATTTTGGCAAATTGTTTGCAAAAAAACTCATTTTTTTGAGGTTTTTGGAATTGGACGTGTCTGGCTGGAGAACTCATACAAAATTTTTGGACTTCCAACGTTTTATTGTTTTATTATATTTGCATCCCAAACTAGTATCTATCCTATAAATATAACAAGTTTCATCCAAAATGAATTTTTCGGATATATAGGCACTTAAATTTTCGAAATTTCTAAATTAATTTAAAATAGAGTTAGTCTCCAGAAATTTTGTATTATGGTAAATTTAATTTAATAAATGACAAGTATATAAGTATAGTAATTATAAAGCATTCGCATAGAACAATAGTTTTAAGTATACATGCACATAAGCAAAATAATTTTTGAATTTTCCTGAAGGAAGGAAATATTTTCCCGTAATAAAAAGTATCCTAAATGTTGACGCAGGTAATAAGTTATCACTACACCAGATTTCATAAAAATCCGTTCAATAGTTTTCGCGTAATATGTGCACATGCTCAAAAAGTTTTTTTATTTTCCTGTGGGAATGAGCCACTTTCCCGAAATAAAAAGTATCTGAGATGCTGACTCAGGTAATAAGTTATCACCACACCAAATTGCATCAAAATCCGTTCAATAGTTTTTGCGTACTGTATGCACATGCTCAACATGGTTTTTCCATTTTCCCGTGGGAATGAGACATTTTCTCGAAGTAGAAAGTATCTTAGATGTTGATCCGGGTAATAAGTTGTCGGCACACCAAATTTCATTAAAATCCATCCAGTAGTTTTTGTGTGATGCTTGAACAGACGAACAGACAGACAGACAGACAGACAGACAGACAAAAATTTAAAAAATCGCTGTTTTGATATCTACATCGATAACTATTTACAGTATCTGCACAATTTTTAAAAAATATTCCCTATACAGAAACGGTCTCGTTACATTTGTATTATATGTATAGATTACCTATTAATGGCTCTTTATTTAAAATATTAATTTTTTTTTAAAATAAATCGCCCCCTGTTCTAGGAAATATATATTTTTTAAATTTTTATAAAATTTCTTATGAAAGTGAGCTTCTTAGACAATTTTATTTTGTATTATTGTATTTTATTTTGTATTAATGTGAAACATGAACATTTAAATGTTGGCAATTTCTGTATTGTGGCGCTATCTATCTAGCGCGTTAGTTAACTACTTTATTTAAAAGTTCGAATAAAATTCCAGTCATTTTAATTTTTAATTGTTCAAGAACTTCAGTACCTTCAGTATCATAAAAGCAAGCAAAATAATATTACAATTTATTTATGTAGATACATATATGATGGAAAGTTAAGAAAAGAAAATGTTTTTTTGGAAGTTCGTGTTTAAGGTAAAATCGAAAAAACTTGGAAAATTTAATTAGTAATTAATTTTTTTTAAATATTTTTAGGTTTGGTTGTAAATGAATCTACTGTTGATCTTTTAATATGATACTGAACTATTCATTATTTAAATGAAAAATTGTGTACTTATTAGATGATGAAAATAAAAAATTAGTAGTTTGAAAAACCGAAACAAATCGACCGACGTCTTGAAAAAGTCTGTCGGGACACCGGAGCAACGGAGCTAGAACCGTGACAAATCCGGGAAAACCAAGACGTATGGACACTCTACACGGATTGTGAATGTTATAAACTTTAAGTTTTGATTTTTAAGCACATTATGAGTGAAATTGAAAATTAACAACGTGTGAAATTTGACATTTTAGTTAAAGTGCATATAAAATATAATACCTACATGTTTTTATAAAAATGCAAATATAAATAAATGTTTTCTGTTTTTTTTTTTTTTTTTTATTTTAATTGTTATTAATTATTTGGCTTTTTTAATAATTTAGAATTTTTCTGTCAAATGAATAAATTCTGAAAATATGAATTTATGACATAATTTCAGTAAAAGTGAAAATGAAATTTTTCACCCACACTTTTGTAGTGTCAATGTACATCACTGGATCCCAATTTTCAAATGGATAGATAATTTCAGTAGCGTAGAAACTAATTATTAAAAAATTGCAAACCAAATGTGTTTATATGATAATACGTACTTATAAAATTTATATACGTGTTCTTCCGAATATCGTAAATACCTAATTAACTTTCTCTCGATGAAGTTGGATTGACAAACATTTACATTAGGGATGTTATGGATATTCGTAACCGTAACTAAAACTACCGATATCTGAAATAATTAAATATCCGAAACCGAAAGCGTATACGAAAATGAAAGTTTATAAGTCTAGTAAGTACTTAACACATTAATATTTTTTGTATATATCAATATCTAAAAATATTTCAGTCCCTTTTTGACAATCTTGCCAGAAGTTAAACACTTTTTTAAATATTTTTATTGTTAAAATCGAAACGTTATTTTGAAGCCGGTTAAAATTAATATATTTTACATTAAAATGTGTGGTCAATACAATCACCCGCTAGTTAATTATCGCTAGATTTGATGCTAGAAAATTGAGAAAAAACAGGTCATATAGATTTTTTTTTATTTAGATTTTATTTGTAATGATTGAATTACAAAATTCAAAAGGATGTTAAAAAATGTGTGTATTCACTATGAGCTTTTGCCTGTAGTAAATCCAGCTGCTCAAAATCGGTTCCAATATATCAGTTGGTCAGGACGGCATTTGTACATAATTTTAATATTTTCTTTAAGAAATAGTATTTTTTTTTTTTTAAATACTTGTTTGATTTTTTCAAGGCGAGTACTTTTTACGATGTGTGTTTACCAAATCCTACAAAATAATTAAAAAAAAAAAACATTGTAACCCTACTATTTTGAAATTTTCAAAAAAATATCATGAAAATTACCTCATATATGCTTTTTCTGAGTTAATTATTGAAAAATATTCTATTTTCCGAGATTTTTAAGGTAAAACGAGCAGATGTATGGTTTTTGTTAAACAAATTTCAGTTCTTTAATACATTTTTGCCTTAAAATATTTAATATTTTCAAAAATGTATGATACAACTTGTCAAAATTCAAAATTATTTGTTTTGTTGTCAAAAAAACTGAATGTGCAAATTTATTTACCACTAAAATGATGGGTTTATACATATAATTATAACGTAGTATTATCATTTGGATAGAAAATTACGTAAAAATATTATTGTTTGAATATGATTTAACGTAATTTTTATGCGATTGTAGCAAGCTCTTATTAATTTTAGGAAGGTGTAAACATCATCTAAATTCTGATCATATCACATAAAAAACTGCGCCGTGATTTTTTATCTAAAAAAATATGGAATAGAGATACATTATAAAAACATTTAACTGACAAAGAAAAAGAATATAGCCGAATCGTTAAATTGGATTAAAAAAATCATGACACGCTACTTATAAAGCGGTTTTTTTCGAATTTAGCTCGTAAAAAATGAGACAGAAAAAAAAAGAATGCGAGTGCGAGTGAAATGGAGAACGACATATTTCCTAGTTTTTCTCGAAAAGTAAGTAATTTAGAGCAACGGAATAAAAACATTTTTTATGCATTTTACCTTTTACTATGGCTTGGTGTAAAAAAAAATTTGAAAAATTGCTTAATTCTGGCAAAAGACTCATTTTGTTGACAAAAAACGCCCGGAAAACCTACTTCTGGGCATCCGACGTGTCTGGCTAACGAACTCATCCAACGATTTGGAAAATCGAATTCGCACACAAAATTTCATAAGCATTAAACGTTTCGTTCGAGAGTTATCGCGCGGATACATATATATATATATATATATATATATATATATATATATATATATATATATATATATATATATATATATATATATAGATATATATATATATATATATATATATATATATATATATATATATATATATATATATATATATATATATATATATATATATATATATATATATATATATATGTATATAAATTTTAGTGAATATCATTTTCGTATTCTAGGGACCTCAAAACATATTTCTGATATGGTCTCGGGCTTAGGTCGCACCATGACACCTGGCGTAAAAGCTGAATTTCCAGTTTTGGAAATTCGCTAAAACAGTCGACAGTAATGCGAGAACCAATGCCAATAACGACAAGATTAGCAATCACGTTACGACTCTTGGCGGCTAGAGACTCCTATAAGTCTTTAATGTACTTATTCAGAGGGTCTGATTGTTCAGACACTCTGAAAAAGTACAGACTAGGCTAATAACCTCTAGGTAAAAGTAATATGGCCGGGCAATGTTTATATATTTTCGCTCAGACACCGACAACACCGGCAACACGCAAGCCAGTAGTTGCAATATGAAATATATTGCCCGGCCATACCGACACATTGCCGGGCCATACGAATATATTAGCGGAAATATATTTGAATCTCGAACAATATTGCCCGACCATTGTTGCCGGTCACACATTGCCGTAAAATGTTGCTCGTTTACAAGCACCTTAACGTCATGTATTCACTTGTAGAGGTACATAATGTCTTATAAGTTTTCTATTTGCAGTAGTGAAGAATTTTGTCGCTCTTTAGAGATTTCATCTGTATTTTTTTTTTAAACACAGTTCAGAGAAAAATATTTAACCGCTTCCTTTTTTTTAGTTTTTCTTTTTTTTTTTAATAAAGTAAAATGCTTATACATTAATATAATTTTTCTACTGTTTACATTATATCCAATATATATTGAAAATTGTTTCCCATTAGTTTAATAATAATAATCAGCCTTAATTAAATATGCGTGTAGGTATACCAGGCAAATATTAATTATTTTAAAAAATCCAACTATAGAAAACCAATTAATTTTGTTTACATGACAATTAATTAATAAAGTATACTATTTTTATATTAAATTTTTTAAATAAATATTTACCCAGACAAGAGCTTCCGAATTTTAACTAACAATCAGTTTTTATAAAAAATTTCATTATTAAAATTAATTATTCAAAAAAAGTTCACCTAGGAAAAAAAAGAGAGCACAAAAAAAGTTGAAAGCCAACAAAACATTCAATTTTTTTTGTGATTTTTAAAATTTTATATAAAAGGGATTTTTTTTAGGATAAATATTAACTTTAACATTTTTTTTTAATAATTCAGGTTAAATATTTTGAAAAAAGTTATTGTGATGTTACTCAAAATAACATTTTGATCAATTTGCTTTCAGTAAGCTTACTTTTTTTTTGCAAAGTAAACAGAGCCGTCGAGAGAAATGGAGGGCCCCGGGAATAAACTGTATTTTTTAATAATCCCTCTCGTCGGACCACACGAAAGTGAACTGACCACAAAATGGTAGACACGACTATTTTGATACTCAAAAAGGAAATTAAAAACGGAAAAGTTAATCTTAAATCATTCGATAGAGTATGGGTACTATTTTTAAAACAAAATTCGAAATAAACGAAAATAAAATAATTTTTAAACAATGACTTTCAAAAAAATTATCTTTTGACTTCACTAATTACATATTTGAAGTTTCAAATTACCTTGAAAAATGTAATCTAACTTTTCAACAGAGAAAAATTGAAAATTGTATTTTAAATTCAATAAATGTCTATGTCTAAATTTTATACTATGCACATACAACAATTTTCTGTCAGTAGAATAGAGAATAGAGATAAATTACCATTATTTCATGTACCTATGCAAGCAAAATCGTTTATTTCATTTTCTTGAATGCCATGATATATTGTTATATGACGCACCAAATATGAATTAATTTATTTCTAAACATGACATATGCTAGACAAGAACGAATAGATGAAAAGCTCATGTTATTTTCTACTACGAAAGAGTAGAATTTTTAGTTTCACTGTTGGGTATAAAATTGGGTCGTTGATTTAAATATGTGGCATGTATAAAATAATGGGGAAACTTGGGTAATTTAGGAATTTAAAATAATTCCTATATAAATTTTTGTTGTGCATGTTATAAATTAGGGGAAGTGTACGTGATATCGTACATCTTCCTAATATCGCACACTACCATATTGCCGTTCGTAAGTGTTATATCCTGGTGACGGTCAGTCTAACTCTTAGCCCTCTGGTAGCCATTAGACAAGGCCAAGTGTTGAACGAAATTGGTAACTTTTGTATTTTTTGTAAAATTTTTTTTTAATTTTTTTGATTTCAAATATTTTGGAGGTGTTACTTATGCTTACTTATACTTGAATAATTTGTATTTTCATAATTATAATATTAGTTTATGACATATTTCAAGCTAAAAAATCCGCCATATTTATTTCTCACAATATGCAAAATATCGCCCACCTACAGTAATCATAATATTGCACTATACGATATTAGGCACGGTAGCCCAATCAATTAAATCAAAAAAGGGGTCCACCTCGGAAAGAAACGGAATAAGCTGGATTTTCTTAGACACCTTTATTTTGACATCCTATATTTTATGGCAGGTTATATTTTCTTTAAGCTGAAAATATTTTCTGAGACATACATCATAGAGGTATCCGGAACATATAAAAACTTTAACCAAATCCGTAAAGCCATTCAAAAGATTTTTCGACTTTCAAAAAATAATCTCTTACTCAAGGGGTAATGACTGAAATTCAGTAAATTTCAATTTTATGTCGATAGCAGCTAGCAGTAAAAAAAACTTAACAATTCAAATTCAATAGAAACACATACGTACAAGGGCATTCCTACCGATGCTTACCTGCCAATACCCTTTGTGTTTTTTTTTTCTTAAATATTAAAAAAAGTACGTGAAGATATTTTTTCTTTCCAAAAAATTAAAAATTCCTATTTTATAAGTATAAAACACATACCTATAGCATTTTTAAATTACTTAAATATTTATGTATTGCATTTGTTATAGAAGTAAATTCATTTTTTTTTAAATTTTTAAAATTACTATTACTATGGGAGAAGTGGGGGGAAAATCAATGTGCAATCCCTAAAAGGCACTAGCTGGATACTAACTCAATACACGTACAAAATTTGAAACGAAAACCATTATTTCTTAAATATTTTCCAAACGCTTTTGAATAACGGATTGATATTTTAGGGGTACTTATTTTGCGTTAGAAGGATTAAATTTATGTCAACACTTATTCCACCACTCATGACTAAGGGGTGCTTTTGGGTGGTAGGTGTGAGTTATCACATCTTCTCTTTTTTAATTTGGAATTATTTAAACAAAATCCTTGATAATATAATTCCTCTGACAATTTCACGCAAAAAAGGTATACTTGTTTCATTTCGATAAATGTTACCGTTTTCGAGTAATTTAAAGTAGAAGTATCTATTTCCAAATTATCCCCTAATCATAAGTGATTGAATAATCGATACCATAAATTTAATTATCTTAATACGCGCCCCTAGAATATGAATCCAGTAATCAAAAGCGCCCAAAAATTTAAAAAAAAAGAAGTCAGTTTCGTTCCACCCCTCTACATTTTACCCCTCTGCTTTATCTCCCTTGTTATTGAGTTTTGGAAAAAAGTGTAGATGAAAAGGTACCATTATTTTTGAACATATTATCAGCTCCAGCAATTACGGTGCATAATTCTGGACCAGCCTGTATATATATATATATATATATATATATATATATATATATATATATATATATATATATATATATATATGACTTTTTTTCCACATAATCGTGTTCTCCGGGTCGGATAGCGCCCCTACTCTCGCCTCTCACCATTCTTATCGTATAGGCTGTATAAGTCTAATTTTTTTAGTTGAAAAATTCTGCTAAAAATGAATAAAATAATATTTTTGTATTTTTATTTAAATAATGTTATTAATCGTAAAAAAAACATCATCCCCATTCTCCCATCCTATTCGTCCGAAAAAAATTGCGAAAATTAATTATTTTTTGGCCGGTCACACTGTGATGGTACCTTAAAAATATACGGCTCTAGACGCATACTTACCAAATTCTAACCCTCACATCAGTCGTTTCGTTGTCCTCCACTCACAGCATAATGAAACAATAAGTGTAATATTATGTGAGAAAATAAAGTTTGAAAAATAATGATGTGAGTGGCTTTTATTACATATTGCTCTCTGAAAAATGGACGTTTAGCCCCATTATTACATTTTTATTACTATCCTGTTTCGTTTTATTTTATTTTTAACCTGTTGAGGGATGGGGACTGAGACTAATAACTGATAAGGGACTAATATCCCAATAAAAAATATCAGTGATAAAAGGCATTCAGTTTAAAGATTACAAAGAATTAAAGTTAATTTTACGTTTTTAGGGATAGGTAATCTTATTTTGTCTCGAATAGTTCTTACTATTAGTCTCATCAGGTACATTTTCTCTCAGAAAAAATCCATATTTTAATGCCGTATTACAATGCTTCTAATTAAAAACCCCAACAAACATTAAATCACGAATAAATTAGATCTAAATCTATATCTTGGCTTTGTTTTCTCTCAAACTTGTTGTTTGAGTATAATACTCAAGAGTAGTGCACACCACCAACAGTTTACTCCTAAGAAGGAACTTTCAACACTTCTTTAGTGCTCATCATCCTTAATAAATTAAAATGGTTAATCAAATTATTTGTTTAGCAAGTCATGTTGAAGTGCCTAATTATGAATTTTTAAACTTATGTTTACAACATGCTTACATAATTTCTTTATCACAATCTTTGTTTTAATTATTTTGGAAAAATTAAAATTTTTTATCATTTGACGATTTTCCTGTTGTTACATTACAACTCATGTTATTTTCTAAGTTGACAATTTCTAATTAATATGACAATGGTTGTCCAAAATCTTCGTAACTCTTGAGAATGACGATGAATTGATCAACGCGTCGAGAAACTTCTTTTTAATTTTAATCAAGTTACAGGCTGTCGATTCTTTGCTTTCATTTTTCATTGTGTTTACAGCATACAAAACATCAAAACAGACTATTGTCATAGAAACTTTGGCAATTTCCATTATGTTTACTTGCATTCATGGAGAACAAAAAAACTTTTTTCTACCTTTATTGTTATTTGGCTCATACAAACGAAATGGCAATCCCCTATTTCAAAAATATTATACGTGGAAATAAAATCAACACAGCTGTAACTTTTACAACTATTCGCATTTTCAATTTTACCGTTACTGTTGTATACATTAAAGAAAGAAAAATACCTGTACAACAAGAGACAGCTAGCAGACTAAAGAAAGAAATGAATATATAACACGATATTGTTGGATACAGGAATTGGTGTACATAGAAATTTAGCTTTCATTTTTCTTTTCCTATAATACCTTTATCAGGGATGGATTAACCCACTTGGACGTCCTAAATATTTTTTTTTATTGACCCCCTTCCCTCCCTTGCAAGATGTAAGGCATACAAAAATACGCTGCCAATAGGGTGGGCACACAGCTTCCTCGTAGTCGTAAAAGGCTTTAAAACAGTATTCTACCAAATATACATATTATATACCGTGAAATTATATTTTCGCCTTGAAGTTTATAAAAAACTGTTGTAACTCAAAAGACTTAAAGGCTAAATTATAAAATAATAGCAAAAATATTTTAGAAACTAACCCCCAATATACCCTAAAAATTTGAGCGAGATAGGACTAGCAGTAAATAAGATATTGACATTTAATGGGACTTCATGGTAGCGACGTAGCTACCGTTACTCCGATTTCGATTAAATTCATAGGGCACCATATAGGAACCAAACTGCATAATTTCTGAAAATTTCATTAAAAACAATCGAATAGTTCGGAAGTTATGCCACTTGGTGCAAAATTGGAGACACACAGACGGACAGACAGACGGACAGCCCAAACCAAAATTGTTCAGGAAGCTCTAAAACGTAAAATGTGCGTAAAAAATTTGATTTTGGAGAGAAAAAATTTTTTATTTTTCAAAAGTGATCACAATGCTTCCGCTACTTTAGTAGTCTCGGAAGCAATATATATTTATTTGAATTACATTCTAGATCAAGTGGTTGGAAAACCACATTTCATATTACACGACCAAATATTATTTCAATTAATGGCGGAAATGATTCTAATTCTGAGAAAGTGTCGACAGGGAGGATTAACCCACCTTGGCGTCCTAGACATTTTCTTTTGCCGATCCCCCTCCCATTCCGGCAAGATATAGAGCACACAAAAGATATAAAACAATAAATAAAACAAAATTAAATAATGTGAAAAACTAAAACAAATCTCAAATATTGATTCAGATACTTAAAATAGACAGTTTAATGGGACCCGTCAAGAAACCAGGCCCTAGCCATTTGTTTCCTATGCGATAGTTCGGCCCTGACCTTTATGTAGGTGTATATTCTTTAAGAATATAACGAAGACTATATGAACGTATACGATATTACTGGTGTACACAACACAATAATCTAACAAAAGTATTTGTGTTTTTTAGTCGCACTAATAATCCTTAGCAACAAAAAACAATGTTAATTTTATAAACATTTATTGAAAATTTAAAAGAACAATCTACTTTCCAACAGTGACAATTTTAGATTGAGTAGTTCCGAGCCTACTCAAACATTTTGAAAAAATGAAGGGATATACGAAAAATTATTAAAAGTGGTTTCTCTGAGTTCTAAAACTCACAATATTGTCGATAATATCTGTGAGTACAATTTTTGTTTAACAAGATATTTTTACTATAACGTAAAAGCCCCCATTAAGGAACGGCCCCCAATACAAAAACAGTTTTGACATTTACATATTAATGAAGTTATTTCTGAAAGAAACGTCTGATAACAAAAATTATTATTAATAGAATGATTGTTTTCCAATTTAAATTTACCTCACATTTAATATTTCCTTACTTAATTAAAGAATTACATATATAAATTAAACAGTTTTTGCTGAATGTGTCTCTTTTGCGTTTGATCAATGCTTATTTATAGAAACACATGCCTTATAAATTTCAACATTTTCCAGTTAATTTTCGAAGTTAGCGCAATAAAACTATACAAATAATTTTTATTAATCCAGTTAAGATCGAACACCTTTTCACAGGGGGTGTCCACACTTTTGACACGGCAGTGTACCACAACATTAAGTACAGTGCGGCGTCAAAAGTGTGGGCACCCTCTCACCTGGGTGAGAGTGTTCGATCACTTTATGAAGCGTACTGTACTTATTTATATATAATATGTACTTGTTTACATAATAAAATATTAATATTTACCAACCCCTCAAATAAAAGTTTACCGACGCTCCTGATCTTCCGATTTTACGTACTTCCCCTTAAATTTGCACCGACTACTACGTACCATTGGACTTGTGGACAGCACCTGCGAACTCTAGTGTCTGTACTATTTCAAAAAATCATTTTACACAAACTATACGCGGTTTTGTCAGTAAACTAAATTAGATCATTATTATACGAGTTTGAATTTTATTGGATTAAAATTTTATCCATTAACTATTTTGCAATATTTCTTCGTGCATCATATGGTGAAGTGAATTATGTACATGTATGACTTTCTAACTCAAAACCGTCAAAAAACCTTATACGAGGTTGAGACAGAAAACGCGCGATATAACATATTTTCTATCTCTTACTGGTTACACTGGTTCTGGTAGTATAGAGATACATATGTTGTCTCTACTTCTCTGTGGTTACATACGTGTTTTTTTTTTTAGGTGTTTGTGGTGATTTTCTAATGATACTAAAATATTTTATCCGTTTTTTATACATGTCAACATTTTACAAGAGAAAAACATTAATATCTCAAAATTTTTGGGTTATATTTTTTTAAAAACATATTCATTGGATTAAAAAAACTTGGTTTTATGCTTATTAAGAAAAAAAAATGGGTGTCTCATTTATTTAATAATTTTTATAAGACAGTTTAATGAAATACCTAAAAATAGTGTTAGGTAATGGGGGCTCTTACGTTATATAAAAAAGGTAATGTGTAATTCTGATTCTGTTTCCATCTCTTATTGTTAGAAATATACCTAGAAGACTTCGGTTTCCTCAGACTGAAATGAAATGGATTTTCAAGCCCACATTACCTTTACTTTAAAAATATCTTGTGCTTATTTTTTAAAGCTAGTCACTCTAGATTCCTGATAGTTTTGTATTTTTGATAATAATATTGTCATTTTTTACCATTTTATAGAAATTTCCTTACTTTTCATTACATCTTACTTAAGCTTTTGTCTTATTTAAAATTGTTATGTAGCTCAGATTTATATTACCTCATTAAATTCATTTAACATAATAACTGTGCTTCATTTTCTAATGTTACTCAGACCTAACTTAATACTTAAAGCTCAGTAATATATAGGCCCTTTTAAGTAGTATAAAATACTTAGTTTGTAAAAGTTACCTAAAATCACGTTTTGTTCAGTTTAAAATTATGCTGTAAAAACGTACAACTCCTAGAAAATAATGCACATAAATAACGTAGAAGGTTATGAAAAAAATCGCGGGGTAAGGATTAAAAGCTGAAACTCCCGAAAGGCCCACTCTAGACACTAACTCAGTCCGGATACAAAATTTCAGCCATCTAGGTTTATTTTGGGGGCTTACAAATGTGACGCAAAAAACGAAAATATTTAAAAAAAAAAAACATTAAATTAAGGCGTAAAAATTCAATAACATTCAGGAATATTCTAGAACAGTCTCGAACACTGTAGATATAGAACACTAAGGAAAACTCTGTGATATTCTGTAACGTTTTGATCAGATGTCGGAACTCGATTAATAGCTATTTTATTGACTTTCCTCTTTTGGGATGATATACTTTTGATCTTCATATCTTCAAAACCAACTGCTGCAGTTAAAAACGGAAACCTTTTTTGTGGATGGAGGACGGAAGGCTACCATATCATATAACCCTCATGGGGCTGCGAGGGTCGGTTGCGGAACTTTAGCGTCATGTACGGACAAAACACACTTTCATTTACTATACACGGTGAACCGTAACGACTGCCCCAAATTAAAAGTGATAATAGGCCATGAAAAACTGAACAAAAAATCCTAATACGATTTTTTTCTATGGTTTAATGTTAAAAATTAGAGACTACTGGTTTAGAATCGCTGATATAACTGTACATATATTTGAGATTTAACACACATACATACACACTTTTTGCGCGGAGCATATGCTGTATGTATTTACGGTATTACCATATGACGTTTTCTAGTGATACGTATACGTACCTAATCTTGTGTTTTTGATATATGGTTATAATGCATATTAAAAGTTTAGTTCTGCTTTTGGGTTTTGGGTTAGATTTTTCATTTTAAATTTTTTGTTTTTTGTAATATTAATTATTTTTTGGGGTAATTTGCAATATAATATGTGGTGCGATATTTTCGATGTTTACCGCAAAAGAGAAACAAATATGGCTAGAAATTATTGTATTTAAAGAGTTAAAGCGCGGACACATGTTTTTATGAAAAATAATTGCATTTTATTATTAATTATCCCAGTTTAAAAGAGGTTAAAATATCGGTATTGTTTAGGACAATTGAAAAACGGATTTTGATATACAAACTAATTTGCGTAGTATATTAAATGACCCCGCATGAGCGGGGCTGCTTCACTCACTTATGTTTTGCATTGTTCTGTTATTTTTACGTGTTCTATAAATTAATACTACAATAAGTTAAGGGGGGCCGCTAGTGTGACAGCCTAAAAAAAGGTGATTTTTGGGAATTTTTTAAAAAAAAACTACTATGTGGAATGTTTTAATATTTTAAGGATATATTCGTCGATATATAATAAATTCAAGATAAAATTTTTGGACAAAAAAATTGAAAATTCAGTGAGTTATTCGAGATCTCCCAAGACTCCCAAAAAAAAATTCCCCGACTGCTGCAGTTGTAGCGACGTTCAAAGTGCCTGAAATAAAAAAAACAAAAAGCCTATTAAACTAGAAGGTATTGCCCGTACCGTGAACCTCAATCGAAAAAGAAAAGTTGAAATTTGACAAAATGGCGTAGTTTTTAAAAAAAAAGTTTCAAATTTTGCGGGAAAATTTGATGGTTTATGGCCTGCAAAAATTACATTTTTTATTGGATCGGAAAACTGGAGGTTCATGGTACGAAGGAACATATACAAAAGAAGCTGCAATAAGAATCAAATCGATCGGATGATTTGTCTTCGAGTTATAACTGCAGCAAATGTGAAAAATGTAGTCTTTCGTTACTTTATCTTTTAGTTTTAATCACTGAGAATTTTTATTAACATTATTTACGATGTAATCACTCTTACGATCATAATAAAACTAGATGAGTCGTTTAAATATGCCAAGGTCTAGCTTCTCCACAACATGTGACTGGCAGCAATGTCCAGAAACTGCCAAACTATCAACCTTCCTTCATACATTTCTCAATATCTCAAATCTAACAATGAAAATCAGAATTCGATCTTCAGATGGCTGTAACTCAAAAACTATTTGAGATACGCACTTGAAATTGTAGTATGTTATTTTTAAAGGTATAGACTATCAAAACATGCAACAAGAATTTTCCAATGTTTTCAAAATGTCACACTAGTGGTCCCCCTTACTAATATCATACAAATGTCAATATTAGAAAATGTGTAAAATATTCATAAATTTGCGTTTTTGAAAACAAAAAACGAGCCCGACATATTCTTATTGCGTCGTGACATTTTGGATATACGCGTCACGTCGGTATGCATGCGTTGGGACGCAGACAATAAAAATCAAACAATCTGTGACGCGTATAATTTTTGAAAAATAGAAAATCTCTGTGAGTATTAGCACACTAGTAGCTTCCGCGCTTTAACTTTTCACAGTCAAAAATTTCCACCAACTTTGGTTCGTTTTTACCGGTTAAAAAAAAATATCGCACCAGATAGTATCTATATTGCGATTTTCCCATTTTTTGTTATTATCCATCGTTAGTTTTATTATTTTATGCTTTTATGATATAATATTTGTGTTTTTGTTGTAATTTATGAGTTTTAAGCATTTAGATTCTTAATAATTATGTTTATGAATAGCTTTTTTATTTTATTTATTTTAGTTTTTTATTAGTGTAATTTTTAATTTTAATTTGAAGTTTAATTACATTGCATATTATTTAATATTTGATTATTACTAATACTAAGTGCGTGAAAATGTTGGCTATATGATACAACATTACTGGTGAACCAGTGGCTGTCAAAATTTTTTGAAGAAGTTATTTTCTTCGACATTATACATCCTAGATACAAGGTATATTAAGGTTTCTTGTTTAGTTTGTCCTGAATTATTACTTATTGTAATTTGGGGCAAGTGTCACAATTCAGCCTGTATATTAATTTCATTTATTTTAACAAAATTTGTCAATTTTTACGTGACGGGATCCTACTGTATTATACTCATGCTTTGAATATCACAGTACAATGAATAAAAAAGAATTGTTTAAATTTTCTCGTAAAGATAAACCGAAAATCATTAAAAAAAGATCTTAAATGATAAATTTCAGTTGCTACATATACTTATGTTTTTCTGTATATATATCTATTTGTAAAACAATTTTTGTTTTTTTTTTTGTTTTTTCTCTTCAACTGATTATTTTTGTTGATTTAAAAAGTTGACATCACACACCAAATACATACCATGCAGGCTCGAACAAATGTATGCAATGTTATTTAAATAACCTTTTCCGAATTATTCTTTCGCTACACATACGCACTCTACACCCTCACACACATCACGTTTGGCGTAGTAGTCTACTGAGACGATCACAAAATACATATTCATTGTTGTTGATTTGCCTGTGATGTGTGATGGAAGAGTAGTTGGCGAACAAAAAATTAGCTACATGTTTTGTTAAACAAATCGTATGTGAAAAAGGAAAAATAAATATTTACCATATTTTCGTTTGTACGCGTTTGTTGGCATGTATTGTAACAACCAAAAACTTATGTATACATACACTTAAATTCGTGAATAAATTGGTACAAGTTCACAATGCAAACAATACCCCTGTCGCAGCATTCTGCATAACATAGCGAATTTCCGTTTAAAAAGATTAGTTTTTCTCGAAAACTAGTTGACATAGAATAATAGCTTATAGACCTTTTTTGTGTGAGTTTTTGTTCTCGTTTCAATGGTGTAAAAAAATGTCGAAAAATTTTTCGAATAAAGGGAAATTTTGGCAAAAAACTAATTTTTTTTCACGAAAATTGCCGAAAAAACCATGTTTCGGGCATCGGACGTGCCTGGTTAACGAACGCGTCCAACGGTTTGGGGCTTTCAATATTTTCATATATATATATATATATATATATATATATATATATATATATATATATATATATATATATATATATATAGATAAATTTTAGCGAATATTATTTTCGGTTTCTAGGGACCTCAAAACAAATTTCTGCCATAGTCCCGCGCCCAGGTCGCCTTATGGCAGTGGTTATAATAGCTGAATTCCATTCTGGAAATTCACTAAAAGTTAATGTTTATATTGTGCGTAGATTGTTTTAAAAATACGTGAATCAAATTTTACGTTTTAATCAAATTTTGAATCATACGTGTTCAACATAATCCCACGTTATTATCGGTTGCTTGATAACTGAGAATTTACAACGATGTATACACATAGGTATCTACATGGAGTTGAAGTTTATAAATAAAGTATTAGAAATAATGATGTAGATGGTGTCTCTTATGGACAAGAAGCCCTCTTATCATTATTATTTGTTCACTTATTATTTACACGGGAGGTTTGTATTTTTTCGAATAAATTTGGATTTGTCTAACTATATAACGAGAAGAATTGTTAACTAATAAAAACGCTTCAGCTTCGCTGTCCTATTTTTGTAAGTTGAGTTGTAGAAAACACAAATTTATTCAGAAAAATCGATTTTTTTGAAAGCACATTTTTGGGAATTTTTGATGTTTTCTTTTTACCTGCCATTGCATAAAATGAAAGAAATTGTATAATAATGTCCAAGGAAAAAAAAATTGCCAGGGAGTTTCCACTGGCCGAAAGAGTGAAAATAAGGGTGTTATAAAAAAATTAAAATTTTCCACGACTTTTTTTTACTTGCCAATTATCAGAAGGGAAGGTTGAGCTGTAAGTAGCTGATAAAAAAACTGGCAGGTGGTTTGGACATTACCGAGTACAATTTTCCGCGAAAATATTTTGCAAAACTTTTCATTACTTTACCGTTTTTTTTTCTTTTGGCTTGAAATAATCACCTGCTATTTTATTAATCAACTACTTACAGCTTAACCTTCCCCTCTGTTAATTGGCAGGTAAAACAAGTCGTGGAAAATTTCAAAATTTGTTTTTGCAAGTTAACAACCTTATTTTCATTCTTTCAGTCAGTGGAGACTTTCTGCCAATTTTTTTCGATGGACATTATTATACCATTTCTTTCATTTTATGCAATGAGAAGTAAAAAGAAAACATCAAAAATTCCCAAAAATGTGCTTTCGAAAAAATCGATTTTCCGTTTCCACGTTAGCGGGGCAAAAAAAAGTCACAACCTTTTCTCCTGTCACTGGCTATCGGTATTTATTGTAGCTGTGGTTTTGAAATCAGTTAAATTTATCAATATGAATTTTTGTTTCGTTTTTATCGTGTTTACCTACGGTGAAATGATCAATGAAATGTTTTGTACCATTCTTTTCGCTGTAAAAATCTTTCCTAACATTTTTTTTTCACGGTAAAAGTGAAAAAGCTACAATATTCTTATGGAACTTGATACATATGAGTTAAGTTGTCAACTAATAGTTTAAAATATGAAGATAATTTTGTAATATCTTGAAAATTTTCATGGCTAGCTCATTAAAGAAACTATTACAGATTAAACATAAAAATAGAAAGAATGGGTAAAAGATGAATTTACAAAGAAAAGGTCAAAAGTTATGCTTTCTGACTGGCTTCATCAAATAACACAAATAAAATAAATAAATAATATTTTAATTTTTCAATTTCAAATATTATCAAGTGCTTGTGAAACACTACTACATATGACAGACTTTTGTCTGCATTTTAAACACACGTAGTATTCATATGTTCACTTATCGTTCAGCTAAACTGAAACCTTAAGCACTCGACTTCCTTGGTTAACATGACCAAAAACCACATATGTAAATTAAAAATCACAAAGTGATTGAAAAAATTATCCGGATCGGCCTGGAGTCGAACCCAGGATCTCCTGGTAACTAGCCAGGTGTGCTATCCATTACACACCTGGTGTAATGGATAGCACACCTGGCTAGTTACCAGGAGATCCTGGGTTCGATTCCCGGCCGATCCGGATAATTTTTTCAATCACTTTGTGATTTGTAATTTACAAATATTTTAATGATTAATTTTGATTTTTATTATTGACAGCTGTACCAATTGTTATATCCATTTTATGATTCATTTCCATTGTTATTTGGCGTTGACGTGAAGGGAAATTTCAATTACATTTTCTGCAAGGTTAGCAATCAAAATCACACCTAACCTACATAGCAAAAGTATATTAATGTAATCGTGTAATCGGAAATTTATTTCATAGATATGATAATTATACCCTACTATCACCAGAAGAATATGCAAATGATGTAGTAACGTGATTGGAAAATTTTACGAAATCAATTAAAAGAAGTTTTATAACATTTTTGTCAATAAGGTAGTAAGTAACTCAATAAACTGATAGGAGTACGTTAAGTGTCGACATAATGATAATGCATTTTTAAGTATACGTATTATGGTTGACATAGGTTATTTTACATTAGGTTGCCAAGAATTTTTGAGTGGAATTGAATTATGCAAAAAGCTAACCTGAGGCCAAAATTGTTCATGAAGGTATTATAGATCCAAAAACGACTTAAAGCAAACAGCTAGATGGAACTCGGTCCGATAGTAGAATCATAGTGCGATTATGGATCACTGGGTAGTAAAGTCATAGTGATTATGGACCACTGGATAGCAAGGGGGGATCCTGCCAGTTGGAAAAGGGGGCTGCCTCTAATCCTAGGAGGAATTTTGGGAAATTGTGTGTTCTGAATTGTATGTTCAACGAAAAAAAGTTACCTATTGTAAGTCAAAGGGGGGCTGTAGTCCCCATAGCCCCCCTGGATCCACCTATGCTGGGTAGTAAAGTCATTGTGATTAATTAAATTTTGGTTTTTGTAACGTTTGAGCGGAATGGTCTTTTACATTGCATTTCATTTTTGGCTTTTATTCTTAAATTCTTATATATTAAGCGCTTATCAGCCACTAACCCCAACCTCTCCCTATCACAATTGGCGGGAATGTGGAAAATAATTACTTCCGGCCACAACTTTAATTGAGGGTCATTTAGCGATCGAAGCCACCAATCACTATGAACAACATTTCATAAAAAAATTTCGGAATATTTGATTTAAAAGTATTTAAGCCCATAATTTAAACTTTTTTGACATGCAAGCCATGGACCACAGCTATAAAATATTATAATAACAATTATAAAATATAAAATTATATAAAACACCAAAACGAAAACAAAATAGACATCTGAGCGAAGTCAAGATGGGCTGCTAGTAAAAAATATTTTGCACTTATTATTAGGAACCAATCGAACCAAAATGGGAAATATCTAATCACCTAAATTAGAGGTTATCAAGCCCCAAGATTTAAATAACTGATTACCTCATTTACATAAATAATTTTTTGTACTGTTGTGGCATAATTTTAACTGGGAAAAATTTATTACAGTGCCATTAAAGTTTTGTTGTACTGTAGAGCCATAATAGCTACCTTTAGAGAAAATCATTAGTCACAACTGTTTATTTTTAAAGAGTTTTCTATTGGTGTATATAAATCCAGAATTACACCTATTACAGGAACTATCCTGATTATACATTTAAAAATGTGTTGAGCTTCTATGCCATATACTTAAAAAAAAAAAGTAAGACACTACGAAAAAGTCACATTTTGATTTTACTACCCTTATTAAATTTCCATTGTTCGTGCTCGATTGTTCGGTCTTATTTAACACAATACAAAACAAATCGTACTTAAGATACATTTATTTAACTCTAAATTAACACCCCGAAACACCGTAAAAATTTTATGATCAACATTTCTGCAACGTTAATTCAAAAATGAAAGTATCGAAGTAAAGTAAGTAGTACGCTAGCATATTTGCAGTTCATCGACATATCAACCTACACTTACACCTACACCTTCCACGACACGGAATAATGTCCATACATCCTCCGCTCTAAATTAAAGTGACTCCCTGTATCCTCGTGTGTGTGTGTGTGTGTGTGTGTATTTACTTAAAATAAGGGTAAAAAATGCATTACGTATGTCTGAAACGCCACGCCGTGCTACATTATTGCCAAAAGAATGTGATAAAAAAAAATATATACAATAATTTTCTTTCCAACAATATGAAAGCGTATCATGACACATTTATCATCACTGTACAATACAATGAATAGCCCTGCATCTTGCTTCTTGTCGCCTTGCTCCATGTGCCCGCCGTTAACAATACCAACAAACGCATAAGTTGAGTCTTTAAATGGCTGGCTGTTGATGGAAAGAGAAAGTTTTTCTTAAGGTTTTTCTTTTCATTTTCCAGCAACAAAATGAAAATGACTTTGTCATTTTTCTGTTATAAAGCATATTTTTTTCACTGAGGCCAACATAACACATTACAAAATGTGTTGTATTCTTGTGCTACACTACAAATAAAATTTAACGTTGAGTAATGAGCGTAATAAATCAATTGTGTGAGAAAAAATACGAATACAAAAAAAAAAATCGAGAAATATGTGGTTATTTATTTGTAAATAAATAGATATATGATGGAAATAAATAGTAAACAAAATTGTTTTCTACAATTTCCGTGGGTTAATGGAAATACGTCGGCACTTATTTGCTTGCAAAAACGTAGATTTCCGAAAAAAATTGAATTTAAAAAAAAATTAATCTTTTTTGCAGATTTTAACATTAAGTAGTTAATATTAAAGGGTTTGTATGGGTATATTAGCAGCATGGTAAGGTTATAAGTAATTGACTTCTACAACCTTCCCGGCCAAAACCGAGTAGTTACGGAGATAACTAAAAAAGTATTCAAAAATAACTACTTTCTTCAAAAATTTTTTTCTCGGTAACTACTCAACATAAGAAAGTAATTCCAAACCCACATGAAAGCAAATACTATCGAGAATATTAGGCATATTTTTTAAGGTCCCAATCCTCGTTATTAAGGATAATAACACAGATTAAATCCGATCGAATGTTACTTTATAGGGTTCCTATTGAGTTACAAAAAACTACAGAAACTATGCCTTAATGTACTTTATTACCATACAAAGCTTTATCTAGATTCAAGGAGTGCAACATAGTTAAAAAATATTTGTCACCCGTAACCTGCTGAACAGCGCCTCAAAAATGTTAATCAAAATCTCTTTAAAAATAAAGTTTTGTATCTAATGAAGTGTTTTTTTTAAGTTCTATTTTTTACAAAAAAGTTAATGTTAAACTTTGAGTAAATTTAAATTAATTTTGCATCTTTTGTTAATTTTTTTTTCATTTTAATTCATAATTGAAAAAATATTGTATGCAACACATACAAAATGAGTGTATTTGTCACTCATCTCAATTATTCAATTGGGTCTGCGACCTTGTTTAACAAACTTACGACTCGAAAAAAAAATACCTTCATTTTGCAACTGGTTGTATAAATAACTATTTTCAAACAAGATATTTTTCGATACTGCATGAAACGTAGACTCGTCTTTTAGTAAAAAATAAAAAATTCTGCATTAATTACTTGCTACCCATCATTTACGCACATAGTATGTGCCATAAAAAAGAGCACACTTTAGAATTAATTCTTCAAAAAAAAAAAAAAAAAATACTTGTCTATTAAATTAATTACTTTTTCTTCTCGCTTTTTTCTCTAGCATGCCCACCATGTCCGGGTGTCTGCAGTGTCCGCAGAAAATAGAATAAATTATGATAAAAAATTATGATTGTTTTAATTTTTCAGCATAAAACTTTTTTTAATAAATTTTTTTCTTTTGCTCGGAGGGTAATATTTTATCTTGTAATTTTTCACATGAAAAAGTTACAAATTATAATAATAGTGAGTAATATAAAATAATTAAATGATTTTATTGTATTTGAGACAAAATTAATAAGAAGTTTTTATGTTTGTTTTCCTTCCGTTGTAATTTTTTTAATTTTTTTTAATAAAAAGTAATTACAGTAATCTGTTATAACGTAAGATGTCCATGGTTTCTCCTCTGTAGATATTTTCATTTTAAAAATGGTAATTAGTGGATTTCAGTGCATAATAACATTCAAATAAAATTATTTTAAATTAAATCTTGAAATTGTTCTCAACGTTTTTAATAAAATTGTTTTAATTTTTTTATATCCTGATAAGATAATTGATAAGAATAATTTTGCCCTTCAGCTAGCGTAACAAATATTATAAATCCTAAATTTCTTGAATAATTATCAAAAAACGGAAATATTTAAATCTTTAATTAGGCTATATATAGTGTTTTTGTTTTTGAGGCTACTAAAGTAACAGAAGTATTATAATATTATATTTTTAAAATATGAAAGATTTTTCCCCAAAATGTACATTTTCACGCGAGTTTTACATTTTAGAGTTTTCTGAACAACTCTTTGGTTTCGTGTCTGTCTGTTGGTATGTGTGTCCGAAAATTACACCAAGTGTCATAATTTTGAAACTATTCGATTAGTCTTGATGAAATTTTCAAAAAGGATGCAAGTTGGTACCCAGATGATCCCCGAGAAATTTTATCACAATCCGAGAAATGACAGCCACAGCGCTACCAGGAAATCCCATTAATTGTTGATATTGTGTTTATTACTCGTCTTTGGCTAAAATTTTAAATGTTTATAAGATTCTTTGGTGGTTGGTCCATATTGGGTCCCCTATTTACGCTTATCTAGACGGGGGCAGATCCAAAAATTTGTTACATATACGAAGGGCGAGGATAAAAAACAAATCTAATGATCAGAAAAAAAAAAACGTACATAAAAAACAATGTGAAATCGAAAAACAAAAAAAAACATAAACTTAAGCATCTTCAAATCTGAACTTTTAAAAGTTAAGATTAAATCTTCATCTAAAACGTAAAAATTGACAGGAACTACATTCATCTATAATATTGTTTGATTCGATGAGAATATTTTCTTTTCAAAATGTAGCCTTCTGACTACAAGGATGACTGGATATATTAAGCTTTGTGTTTCCAGATTTAAGGGGCGCAATCGTCCCTAACACCAACGCACCCTCCCGCCCCCGATTCCTCAAAATTCTCCCCAGCATCTATACCTAGAACATATACTGTCTCTGTACCAATTTAATAAAAACTTATTTATCCGTTTGTATGTGATTTTGGTAACTTAGAGACAATGAAACTTGTAATCTGAAATATTGGCTGTTGATTAACAAATTTACCGGTAGCATAAACGAATATGTAGGTGAGTCATGTAAGAATTTCCGAATCCTTTTATGAAACTGACTCTTTTATGAAAATAAGCCAAAAATATTAAAAAATTTCGCCTATCCATGGATGATCTCATTATAACTTTCGTTAAGTCAATATTATACATAAAATACATAATTGTACCTCTCCATACCGATATTATCCCTGTATCCAGATAATATGTATACGGCGAAAAATTTCAATAAACCTTATTGAATAACATAATAATATATTTAACGCGAAAATCGCACACAGTTTTCCATTAGCACTCGCAACACCATGTCTATTATTCACGTTTTAATATTTATTCGATTAAAAACAAAACAATGAACACGCATCGTTCCATCTCACTCACACACCCTCTCTCCATTTCACTCATACACTATGTATGTGTGTATAAGTAATTAAATAATAGAATAAGCGTTATTCAATAATTACATGTTACGGATGAATATTAATAAACTTTTCAATGTTTGCAGCACCACCTGTATCTATTAAAAATTATGTATATGTACAGCGAATGGCACAAAAATGATACATGATCGACTTGTAGGTATCAAGGGCAGAAATATCTTTGGAACGACAAAAAAATTTGAAATTTTTCTCAACTAATATTAATACACCTCAACAATATATACCCCAACTTTCAGAGTGATATTCAAAGTCCTTCATATGCTTTAACCTGTGAATATTAAGCTTGCTAGAGAGTGTGTAACAGCATTTGTGGCTTATTCGCATTTCTGCGTCAAATGTACATACAGATGTGTATTCATAAATATATATTTATTATAAATAAAAAGATAAATTTAAAACATACCATATATACCATTGTGTACCAAAATAGTCTTTATTATTACCTACCGAAATTTTAAACACGCACGTTTTTATCCAAACAGCATTTTTAAAATTAGCGGGAATTCTTACTCAAATAGTATCTTATAGTGTAAGGGGAATTCATAAAAATCGTGCACTTTGTGCGAAGTATTTGAAATTTGGTATAGTCTTAGGTATGGTCTTAAGGTTTTAGGAAACCTTCGCAAGTAATTTGTGCGCGAGCTATGGTGGCTTGTTGCTATAGATGGGCCTCTATTAGACACAAAATGTTGTGTAATTTACATCAGATTCTATTGTATTTGTGTCAGAGGTGGATTCAACCTTCAACTCAAGGAGGTTTTATGATTTAAAACTTCAGTCGTTATTGAAAATTTAACAAAGAGTGCCGAATTTGTAAGGAATCTTTTTTATTTGAAACCTATAGACAAATTCTATACTACAAATAAAATACAGATTTACCATTTTGGAAAAGCTGCAATTACGAATGTTTGTACTAAAGAAATTGAATTAATCGTATAATTTAAAAATTGTTTATCTTATTGAGTAACAAAATTCAATTTTCCTTTTTATCTTAGCGAATTTGGAATCAGTCGATAACATTATGAGGGTCAATTTCAATGTCCCGATATATATTCAATAGAAAACTAGTCCAGTAAGACGCTTTTTAAAAAAAAATATATTATTATGTCCTTTAAATTTTAAAGACTACTTCATGCATAATATTTTCTATGCATACAATACCTACATTAATTAGAAAACACAAATTTAAGTCATATGTAAATTTTAAAATATTAATCACTAGATCTGTTTGTTTGAAATTTGAAAATTTGATGAAGAATGGGATTCTGGGAATCTGTTTTATTCTCCTTAAATCCTGTTCATCAATCGTTGGGTCAACGGTCAAAAAATAATTAAAATTTGAAGATTTGTTTACTTTTATTTGTTTGAATTTTGTATTAACGTAATTATAAAGATAAGTAATAAACACTTCAAACACTTTCAGTACAGGGGGGGGGGGATCAGGACCCCGCAACACTCTCTCCAGATCCGCCACTGATTTGTGTCAACCATTCATATTTCTTTATATTTGGTAATTATTATTACACTAAATTAATGAAAAAAATTGTTTCTTTACCTTGCATTGTATTGTCTAATTGGTCATATCAAAATATGAAATGGCCTAGAAATTGATTTTGAAACACAAATTAGACCTGAGAAATGGATTTGTCGCAACCCAGAACCTATAAAAAGTGGTATTACACAACATTTTGGGTCTAATACAAGCCCATCTATAGCACACAGGCCCCAGATGTCGCGCACAAGTTGCTTGCGATGATTTCTTAAAACGTTAAGACCATACCTAAGACAATACCAAATTTCAAAAACTTGGCATAAAGTGTACGATTCTTATGAATTTTCAGTAATTAATGCTCCGCTGTTACCGATTTTTTTGAAGTTGATACGAAATATACTCTATATTACTGCCTTCAATGTCAACCAAATTATTATGCCAATACCCGAACAAAACGATTTGTTTAATGTAAAAATAAACAAAGGTTTTCTGAAAATAAAAAAAAATACGCTGCCAATAGGGTGGGCACACAGCTTCCTCGTAGTCGTAAAAGGCTTTAAAACAGTATTCTACCAAATATACATATTATATACCGTGAAATTATATTTTCGCCTTGAAGTTTATAAAAAACTGTTGTAACTCAAAAGACTTAAAGGCTAAATTATAAAATAATAGCAAAAATATTTTAGAAACTAACCCCAAATATACCCTAAAAATTTGAGCGAGATAGGACTAGCAGTAAATAAGATATTGACATTTAATGGGATTTCATGGTAGCAGCGTAGCTACCGTTACTCCGATTTCGATTAAATTCATAGGGGACCATATAGGAACCAAACTACATAATTTGTGAAAATTTCATAAAAAGAATTGAATAGTTCAGAAGTTATGCCAGTTGGTGCAATTTTGGAATGACATGGTAGCGGCGTTGCTACCGTTACTCCGATTTTGATTAAATTCATAGGGGACGATCGCGGAGCCAAACTGCATAATTTCTGAAAATTTCATTAAAAACTATTGAATAGTTCGGAAGTTATGCCACTTGGTGCAAAATTTGAGACACACAGACGGACAGACAGACGGACGGCCCAAACCAAAATTGTTCAGGAAGCTCTAAAACGTAAAATGTGCGTAAAAAATTTGATTTTGGAGAGAAAAAATTTTTTATTTTTCAAAAGTGATCACAATGCTTCCGCTACTTTAGTAGTCTCGGAAGTAAAATAAATAAATAAACAAAAAAAACTCGTATAAATTCGTCAGTTTTTCAATTTTTTGAAATTTTTTTGGTTCACCGACATTCTATATTAAATATGTTAGCAACATGAAAACATTTTTCCAAATTTTTTGGATAATAGTCGCGGCTGCTAGCGTACATGCTATCTGGAAACTTGTTGAGTGATGAGCTTTTATATAAGACTTCTGCGGTCGCCGTTTTTAGATACACTGAAACAATATAGTAAAAAATATATAAAATACCAAACCTTAAAAATACAGAGTGTAGAACAAATAACTTTCGTCCTTTTGTGGGGTGACTCATAGCACCCTGTAGACACTAAAATCGCAGGAATTTTTTGAGAATTAGCAGTCACATCACCCCTCAAGAGGATAAGAGTTATTTTCCTTACACCCTGTATATATATATATATATATATATATGGTGTAAGGGATATATATATATATATATATATATATATATATATATATATAGAGGGTGTAAGGGAAATAACTCTTATCCTTTTGAAGAGTGACGCGACTGTTAATTCCCAAAAAATTCCTGCGGTTTTAGTGTCTACAGGGTGCTATGAGTCACCCCACAAAAGGACGAAAATTATTTGTTTTACACCCTGTATAAATGAATATTTTCCTTTTTATAAAAATTTACGAAATTATTTTTGTTCATAAAGGTATTTCTCCTCTTAAATATTAAATCGCAAATAAAAGTATCACTTTTGCTTGCGTGGATTATACTTACGCGTATATGTATCGTGTATTTGTGATAGGAAGGGTAATTTTTTCGGGAACGAATTTAATAACGCAAGTCACGTAGTCAGTTTACAAATGATATTGAAAGATAAAGTACATAGTATATGTAAGTGTGCGTTTTACATATACATATGTATGTAGGCCCAATATGTATGCTTTTATGACAGATATATGCTATTATAATATTGGATGAATGGTTTATATTGACTATCTGACTAGCATGGAAAGTCTTTTTGCTACCCCATTTCGACTTTGTACTTCTTCAAAATATTATTTCTTTATCAAAATCGAAAAGAATTATATTTTTTAATTTAAGGACTTGTGGATCTAAGAAACGTTTTATTCCTTCAAAGTTTCTTCCAAGTATCTTAAAAGCGGTAAGGAATGGAAAGTAAGCTTAAACTGGACTTAAACTTACTTCTGATAACGAAGTAGATTAATTAAGCTTAAATACATTTTCCGGCGTCCTATAAGAGTTCATACCCACACTCTATTGAGCTAATTATTTCCTTCTACAAACAATAGCGTAGCTGAGATGACTGGCGCCCCTGGCCAGGCTTGAAAATAGCGCCCCCTATTGATAAAAAGAGGGGGGAGGAGGAGGATACCCACAATCATATCATACGTCTCCTCTCCTTTATTGCACAAACTACAGCCACCTGAGCTTCTGAGCAAAACTCATCGAACTTCACGGAATTACGCGATAACGACGCCCACTTTCTTTGTTTTCTAGACTTGTAGAAATGCTAGTCAGTGTAGTTAAATATTTTAATTGTTATTTTATCTCACAAGGGGAGTATCAAACATAGGAATCACGGATTTGGGAGAAATTAATATATGTTGTGGAATATATTTCTCTGAGTTTTGTAGTGAGAATAATTTAGGCCAATGCGACTTTATTTAGAAATTAAACGCACGAAAAATTTCGAATAACATATCGTGTTTGATATGTATCAGTTAGTTGGTATTGTCTGCAACAAGGGCCGCTGGTACATAACATATCAAACACGATATGTTATTCGAAATTGTCGTGCGTTTAATTTCTAAATAAGGTCGCATTGGCCTAAATTATTATCACTACAATACTCAGAGAAATATATTCCACAACATATATTAATTTCTTCCAAATCCGTGATTCCCATGTTTGATACTCCCCTTGTCAGTCTATTTTTTTGAGTAATTTTTTTAATGTTTAAGTGAAACCTCTACCTTGACGAAACCGCCGCGGCGGCGCCCCCTAAATCCGGCGCCCCTGGCGAGGGCCATCCCTGCCACCCGCTTGCTACGCCATTGTCTACAAATGGGTTCAAAAATTCGATACACTAAAATATGAATCACTGTTTCGGAACGCAGTTGTTTCTGATCAGTGGCTATTTTAATGTAGTCACATGGGAATCCGGTACACAATTTTTATTTAACTTCTGTTAAAAAACTCTTGTTTAACTTGCTATATTCGTACATAAATAAGTAAATATACCATTCCGTTTCGAAATTTGTACTCGAATTTTAACTCACATCGTATGAACTGATTGAGCTGAAATTTTGCATACGTAAGTAGTTTACGTGACAATGTGTTGGTATAATTTTTAAAAGAAACACCACTAAATTTACTGATATAATTAATAAAATCGATAGAATATTTTCGTGTATTTACTATAAGGATTCAATTATGAGAATCATAAAATAGCAATTAAACAATTATTAAGGTAAATAATATTATAAAAAACAAAAAAAAACATTTATTCCAAAAATTCCTTATAACAATTATTAAGGTAAATAATATCTATGCGATGAAAAGGTATTAAATAACTTTGAGTGAAGTTTGGGTTAATGTATAACATAATTTATAAAAGCTTCAGGCGCTTAAATAATTTTGATAACTACTCAAAAGTAGTCAGAAGTAAAGTAAAGTAGCCACTTATATTCCTGCGAATTTCACTCACAAGTAAAGGTCCCGAGGCCGAACCTATCGATTTTGATGAAACTTAAATATGTTGTAGAACAGTAGAAACTAAGGGACACTATTTCTTTTATCGGCGGAAAAACGGTTTAAAGGGGTGAAATCGCCCTTCAAAAATTGGGGTAAAAATTTAATTTTTCAAATATCTCGAAAACAGTGAAAGATAGAGCAGAAGTTTAACTTGGCGATATTGCTCTTTTTTAAAGAGTTATCTACTGATATGCAATTTGTTCAATTTGCATCAACAGGGGTGGTTGGGAGGTAAAATTTGGGGGGTTAATTTGGCAAAAAGGGGGTGAAAAATAAACAATATAAACATTTTGTTTACAGATTTGAAATCTACGTCAAAAAATCTAATTGATCTGCTTTTGCTCAATGTCCTAATATTAAGTCTAGGGGTAGTTAACTAGGGGGTGACTGTGTCGAATAGTCGTATTACTTGGGTAGTTCAAAAAGTTCTTCTTCATGGAAAATAGTTTAAGACAATTAGAATAACGTAGAAATGAAATTCTCAATTTCAAAATTCAGTTTGAGCAACACTGGAGAGGGGATGAGTCACCCTCTTAAATTACATACTAGCTTACATGCACTCGTTTTCACTATTAACACACTGACAGTGGGTAATAATGTCACAATAAGTGGTTCTGAAGTTGGACTATTGACTTTAGCCCCAGTCTCCCCTATAGATCATTGCACAACATTAAAAATGGTTACTATAATTTAATCATGCTCCATTTTATTATTATTAAGATTTATTTTTAATTGAATTTTCGGGAGATTAATTATTTAATTTAACTTTATTATTAATAAGTAATTTTAATTATTTTGTTTCAAAGCATCGAGAGGATAAATTATAAAATAAGATAATAAAATATATCAGGTATTTATAGTAACGAAAATTATATTTTTTATTTTATTTCACTTATACCTACTATATTATACAAAACTATTTAATAAATCTTTAACACTGACTGACTGACAGACAACGCAAGCCCAAACCGTTGGGTTTAGAAAGATGAAATTTTGCATAGGAGTTCCCTATGTAACGTAGGTGAGCACCAAGAAAGGAGTTTTGAAAATTCATCCCCTAAGTCGGTTAAATAGGGGATGAAAAAAATTTGTATAGAAATTCGTCATTTTTAAAGTTAGAAATACGGAAAATGATGTTTAAAATAAAAGTTGGGTGCATCAGTGTTTTTGGTGCATCACCATCCATTAAGGAAATAAAATAACAGACAAAAGTTTGTATGGAAAGCACGTCTTTTTTGAAGCTAAAAACATGGAAGTATGTATTTTGGCTTCTGAAGTACTTTGAAGTCGCATGGTTCCTGAAATGTTAACAATTGAAAATCCCACGAGAACACGGTTAGTATCTCGATGTTTATATTATCCGGTATACTTATACAAAAAAAAAGACGAAAATAGCCCATTAAGATCAGTTTTTTTTCACAGAATACAGAAATGAAATTACTATCTCTGTACTAGTTATACCAGCGTGGACAAAACATACCTACCACTTTTCTACACTATGTTGTGTAGGTACACACTGTTTGTAATTGTGTGTGTTTGATGTTTGCATCTATGTGAATGGTCACACACACACACACACACACAACTACGTAAGGCGTACACGCGAACAGAGACCCATGCAGTGTAACAATAATTTTAACATTCTCGCTTGGTCCCAGAGCCCCCAAAAGCGTCTAAAGTGAACTACCTAATTGATCTTGAAAATTTTTCACTATTAGAAAGTTAAACTATTTCAGATTGACATAAGCTATGTTGCATGAGCTATGCCAGGGTCTTGAAGACCGTAAAATTAACTAGCTAACCGATTTTGAATTTTTTTTTATTATTCAGAAGCTAAACAATTCCAGGTTGGTACAGGCTATATTATATTAGATTACCCAGGATTATGGAGAATTTTTTTTCAAATGTTGTTGAACTATGCGGGAATTGAGAGAAGTTAACGTGACCTCAAAATGGTCAGTTAGGGTATTAAAGACCCAAACAGGGCTTAAAATAAACAGCTAAACGGTACTTGGCTAGTAAGATCATAGTGATTATGGACCACTAGATAGTACGGTTAGAGTGATAGTGAATTTTTGAGTAGTAAGATTAGTAAATAATTTACTGTTGAGAGGTTTACTTTGTGAAATTTCATTTTAAATATTAAAAATATTTAAAGTTTTAATTACTTTGTCAATTTCACTAGAATTGAGTAGAATTTACTAAACGCGTTTTCAATCTCGCGATCATCATCAGAGTAATTGAAGAAATGTATGTGGGAGTGTAATAAATACTCTTAAAAATGAATTTGGGAAAAACCCGTCATTATACTATTTCATATGAAATAGGCTGTACCATAACGTACCTGATAAACCAGTTTTGAATAATAGAGATAATTATTTTTATCTGTGTAAGGTAAAAATTTTTAACCAATATGTTTAAGAATAAAGGAGGGGTGTCCAAAATGTTAAAGTTGCTGAAAATTATATTTTTTTTTTTTTTTTTTTTCGTTTAGAAGTTCAGTTTTAATAAAGGTGAATTATTTAGGTCGTTTTGATCATTTAAAACCTCCACTTGTGGGTCACTGTTCAATCTATTAATTTCAAGAGCCTCCAAGAGATTCAGTTTTGTACCCTTTTGACAAATATGTAGAACTTTTGGTTTGTGATTTATATTGGGGAAATGACCTGTTTCTAAGACGTGTAAACCAAAATTTGAGCTATGAATTTGAGATCCAACATGTTCCTTATACCTTGTCTCGAAGCTGCGACCCGTCTGTCCCACGTATTTAGCATTACACTGCGAACAATCTAAGCGGTAAACTCCACTCTTTTTTAGCGGATCAGTTTTTTCTTTTGCGTTAAAAAGTGAACGGCCGAGATTTCCAAATGAACAGAAGGCGGGTGATATATTATATTTTGAAAATAAATTGCCTATTTTTTGTGAGATGACACCTAGGAAAGGGAGTGATACATAATGTTTTGGATCTGGACCAGCAGTAATAGATGGATATATTTGTTCAATGGTGATTTTGTGTTGTTTTTTACGAATGAGTTCATTTATTAAATGGGTTGAAAAACCGTTGTTGAGGGCGATTTGTTTTATTGTGTTAAGTTCAGTTTCTCGGTCTTTTGGTAGAAGAGGAATAGCGAATGCTCTGTGGATCATTGAACGATACGCAGCTAGTTTGTGGGACCTGGAGCTAAAGGAGTCAGCAGGTATAGTTAAATCTGAAAATGATGGTTTACGGTAGATATTATAGATGAATTTATTGGTGTCTCTAAGGATGTTGGTTTTCTTCTATTTCTTTGGTAAATTGGATTTTGGGTGGATGCTGTTGAGATATTTTAAATAGTTGTCCAGCTGTCGGTCTGTTCCTTTGAAACCAACTAGGATGTCATCTACGTAGCGAAACCAGAAAAGAATGTGTTTTTTAGAAATAGGGTTTTGTAAGATAGAAGTTTCGAGGTTATCCATAAAGAGTTCAGCTAAGAGTGGGCTTAGGGGGGAACATCCTTAGAGACACCAATAAATTCATCTATAATATCTACCGTAAACCATCATTTTCAGATTTAACTATACCTGGCAAATAGGCAATTTATTTTCAAAATATAATATATCACCCGCCTTCTGTTCATTTGGAAATCTCGGCCGTTCACTTTTTAACGCAAAGGAAAAAACTGATCCGCTAAAAAAGAGTGGAGTTTACCGCTTAGATTGTTCGCAGTGTAATGCTAAATACGTGGGACAGACGGGTCGCAGCTTCGAGACAAGGTATAAGGAACATGTTGGATCTCAAATTCATAGCTAAAATTTTGGTTTACACGTCTTAGAAACAGGTCATTTCCCCAATATAAATCACAAACCAAAAGTTCTACATATTTGTCAAAAGGGTACAAAACTGAATCTCTTGGAGGCTCTTGAAATTAATAGATTGAACAGTGACCCACAAGTGGAGGTTTTAAATGATCAAAACGACCTAAATAATTCACCTTTATTAAAACTGAACTTCTAAACGAAAAAAAAAAAAAAAAAAAAAATATAATTTTCAGCAACTTTAACATTTTGGACACCCCTCCTTTATTCTTAAACATATTGGTTAAAAATTTTTACCTTACACAGATAAAAATAATTATCTCTATTATTCAAAACTGGTTTATCAGGTACGTTATGGTACAGCCTATTTCATATGAAATAGTATAATGACGGGTTTTTCTCAAATTCATTTTTAAGAGTATTTATCACACTCCCACATACATTTCTTCAATTACTCTGATGATGATCGCGAGATTGAAAACGCGTTTAGTAAATTCTACTCAATTCTAGTGAAATTGACAAAGTAATTAAAACTTTAAATATTTTTAATATTTAGTAAGATTAGTGATTATGAGTCACTGGGTACTAAGGTCATAGTGGTTATGGACCACTGGGTAATCAAATCATGGTGACTATGGACCACTGGGTAGTAAAGTCATAGATATTACGCATTACTAAAATCGTAAAATAAATTTTGATTCTTTCTGCATTGCGTTTTGTTTCTGCCTTTTATTCATAAATATATCTCTTATCAACTACTGACCCAAACCCCTCCCTTTCAGAATGCGCGGCAATGGGAGAAAAACTTACTTCCGACGACATCCCTATTTTAAAATCGTTTAAAATCGCTATAAATAATATTTCGTGCAGAATTTCGATATACCTATCTGATTTAAAAGTAATTGAATCAACAAATATTTTACTTCGCAAAAATACCACTTTTATTTTGAAACTGTCACAATAAAAGTGGTATTTGTAAATAATAAACAAATATTTTACTTCGCAAAAATACCACTTTTATTTTGAAACTGTGACAATATTGTTTCGAACCGTCAGTTCATTTTCAAACAGAATAGATATTACATTCTTTACATGCCTTATATACTAATTTTATCTACCTATACTTATTAAGGGGGAGTGGTCTGTGATGTGGAAGTGGAAAGGGTGGGAGTGATTGGAGAATCCAAAAGTCAAGAAAAACAAGATTACATTACATGTGACAAGAGGCAAACAAACACGTGGCAAAAGATTGAACTTGTAAATGACAAAAAGACAATAATACAGTGAATACAGTTTTAAACAGAAATTAAAATTTAAATAAGTTATAATATTGAAAATAAAGTTGAACTGTAAATATCGGTGTAATCATTTAAAAGGTGATCGGAGCTATGTTTATTTATTTCTATTGTTTCTAGGATTGTTAACTTCTGTCCTTTGCTTGCCTCGTTAACAAAGGACAGAAGTTAACAATCCTAGAAGCAATAGAAATAAATAAACATAGCTCCGATCACCTTTTAAATGATTACACCGATATTTACAGTTCAACTTTATTTTCAATATTATAACTTATTTAAATTTTAATTTCTGTTTAAAACTGTATTCACTGTATTATTGTCTTTTTGTCATTTACAAGTTCAATCTTTTGCCACGTGTTTGTTTGCCTCTTGTCACATGTAATGTAATCTTGTTTTTCTTGACTTTTAGATTCTCCAATCACTCCCACCCTTTCCACTTCCACATCACAGACCACTCCCCTTTAATAAGTATAGGTAGATAAAATTAGTATATAAGGCATGTAAAGAATGTAATATCTATTCTGTTTGAAAATGAACTGACGGTTCGAAACAATATTGTCACAGTTTCAAAATAAAAGCGGTATTTTTGCGAAGTAAAATATTTGTTTATTATTTACAAATATGGAATACCATAAAGTACCGCTCAAATCTATTAATAGTAATTTAATCCATAATTCAGATATTTTTACGCAGACAAAACTGTGGGCCACAGCTATAAAATATACGGTATAATAACAATTGTAGAATATAAAATAATATGTAGAAAATTATATAAAAGACCAAAGTGAACACAAAATACTTGATATTGCCTGAGCGAAGGCAGGGATGGGCTGCTAGTGATATATAAAAAATGCGTTGATGATTGACGTCTCTTTGCGTATTTCTTGAGACCACAAAAACTCATATGCAAACTTTCTTAGGTGACGGATTTAACGGATATCAAGATAGACAATGCAAAAAGTCTTTGTATTGCATTCAATAATACAATACCATGACCTTTCATAAAACTACATACTTTATTAATCTAGTATAAATATTTTCAAAATGGTAATTTGAGCTTGAAGTAGAAAACTGTCCTAAGTATGATCATTTTTCTATACTTTAGCTAAATAAACTTCAAAGATATATTAACTTCTTATTCACTTTACCTCATAAACTTTATTTACGTCATTTTGTTTGAGGTAGAAAAAAATATTTGATTCCTGCTTAAATTAATAAAAATAAATGTTCTATATCAATAATTATTAAAAACATAATTTTTTCCTACTCAAAACAAATTCGTATGTTAATATAAAAAAAATAACGCCCGACCGTTCAAACCCACGTATAAGAAGCATTCATTTTTCTTTTTTATTTTTACTCAAAAAAGTTCATGCAAAATCGTTCAGTAACAGAACATATAAAATTTTATTAGTATATATTGGTAGACGCATGTAAAACTAACACCACCGGCTATTAACACACATACACACATGCACACTCACACCTAAAACAAGCTCGAACGCCGAAGAACTACCTAAACGTTTTACCGTATGCGGCATGTAGAGTAGTAATTCCGCATATTGGCACCGCACGTTTAATAACATCAGTGTGTGTTGAAGCTTTTTACAAATTACTGATCGCACGTTAAAAATAAATTTAAATTTAAGTTCTTTTCCCGAACACCAACTTGTCTTCATTCTTTCGACGACTACTCAAAAAAAAAGAAAAAAATCGAATACGTGCAATTTATTTGCGGGATTATGTATTCAGTGGCGGTCGTCTTTAAGGTAAAGTAAAAATGCGACTCCCTGGACAATTATCGTTAAAATATTTTTAACTACAGGAAAGTATGTGTAAATCTCAGGGACGTATTTATAAGTGCCGCTCGAGTCACTGTAAAAAATGCCGTCCCTGCTTTTTCCTAAAACCAAAATTTAAAAAAAAAATTTCTTAATAATTTTCTCACTTTTTTCCTTTTTTCTATCAAAAAATAAATGACGAGTAAAAAAAAAAACCTACCATACCCTATTTTCCTATCAAGAAACTAGTGACCAGCAAAAAAAAAACGTAAATACTGAAAAATATATTTTTTTACCAAAATTTCCCACCCCTGGCAAATACGCCCCTGGTAAATCCACAAGTTTGCTTGGATTTGGATTCAATGGCAGTGACAATACAATTTTATATAATTTAAAGTAACGAAAAAAATTGATCAAAGGCTCATTTTAAAGCTTAAGGCGTCTACTTTCAAATGCAGAGTGCACCTTTGCAAAATTCAATATTGCGGCTCCAAAAATTAGTCAAAATAGGCAAAAATGTATGAGAGAAAAAACCGAAACCTGCATTTGACATATCCTTCTCTTCTTCTACAAGGAGATGAACCCGCTGAATCCAAATCCAATGCCGGCATTAAACTAACACGTTTCAGTGGCTTCTCATCTCAAAAAAAAAAAATCGCCCACAAATCAATACTTTTTTAAAAGTTTTAATTTTTTTTAAACTTTACCCGATTCATGTTAAATTTGGTGTGCGGGGGTTATTAGGGTCACTGATCACAAATCTGAGGTTCTCAATTTTAACTTCACGTTCATTCTTATCCGATTTCAATAATGATGAAAATTTGGTCAGGATCTATCCTATAGCTTTTATTTCTTCTAGCTTTTGGGATCCTCCAAAACTAGATACTGGGGAATAATTTTTGCACCCGTTTTTTCTAGATCTTAATGGTATTTGAACGAAATTTGGGCTGTTTTTCGACCCCAGGGTCTTGCGGGACAATTTTAATATATATAAAATGTAATCTCTAATAGAGAATATCTGGTGTAACCTATCAATCAGTTTGAAATGTTTGAAATCTATTGGGGAGTTTTGGAGATTAACCCAAAATAACACATTACAAACTAATAAATTTTACTTGTGTATTGTATAGATTAAACCGCAAATTAATGTTTAAATTTCCTATTTTTTCTTACATTTTACACACATTATGTACCCTAATGGACATCTTTTTAAATCGCATAAAAATAGTCGTATAAAAAAGATGCACCAAAGAAGGCCACATAAAAGGAGGTTATGTTATAATGTTATATGTTCATTTGTCTATGATAAGAATTTCATTATTAATTCGATTTTTAAAGATCGCTTAAAAAAGTTGTTACAAATTTCGACATCAAACTTTTATTTTACCTTCTCCATCTTTAGAGAATTTTTTTTTACATCCAGTGTCATTCATACTTCTCCGTTTATTTTATACTTTACAACAATATCATTTTTGTTCTTCGTTGTTTGATTCTGATTTTCATATCTCTAAATTACATCCTTAAAAACATTTTTTATGCTTCGTTTAGTGCAAATTGATTCAAATACATTGAGCGTGTAACAAGAATAAAGTAGCTTGTTATGTGTCTGTTGTACATGTGCTAATAGTAAGGACGCAGCGAATCGACGAGCGCAAACGTAATAAAAAAATGAAATTACTTTAGCACGCCACCTACCTCTCAAATTAATTTGGAGAAGGAAAAATAAATGAAATAAAAGATTATTTAGTATAAATCAAGGTAGTTGTAAGCACCTATTTGATTATTTTGGCATTTAAAATTTTATTTAAAAAAAAATGTTAGTTAGAGTCAATAATACAAAAGACGACAAACCCGAAAATAAAGTGATAAAAATCACTACATCAACATTATCAAAAAAATCAAAAAGAAAATGAAAAATTGAAATTAAAAAGAAATAAAAGGTCACGTTTAACTAGTTTCGACATATTTTAATAGTCATTCTCAAAAACAGCAGACCTAAAAATCGCAGTCATCAAACTCAACATTTCAGAAAACGTTTAGAAATTGTCAGAAATAAAAAATAAAAAATTAATTTTTGTATCTAGTGTGAAAAAACAACAAATTTTGATATATCATAATGACACTGACTGGATAAAAAACCAGCTTACAATTAATTGAATTAAACTTTAGATTTTTTAAAATTTTAGTGGGATACATCTTAGTGGGATGTGGACACAAATGCGAAAATACCACGCCCAAAGAAAAACAAAGAAAGTATCTAAAAGACACAATATATTAAAAATTTTTCCATGAGTTACATTTTAAATAAAATGCAAAAAAATACGTTAGAACGATGAAAGAAAGTTATAATTTAGAAGAAAAAACACTGATAAAACACATTTTAAACTCAAATATCACTGATTACCAAAATATATAATTCAGAAACAAAAAGATTGTGATAAAAATTTTTTTTTTAGCATTACGAGAGTATATGTTACACAACGTAAATTAAATGTACTGCAAATGAACAAAAGTCAGTTTGTGATTAAACTAAGAAAATCGATGGAACATTAAAATCGATCGCGCATGAGCCGTACTATATCTAATGACGTATTGAAGTCGAATAGCTGATTAATTTCATTCAAACTAGGGTTGTCCAAACTTAATTCTTGTGCTATTCTAACAGTTTCTAGATAATTTATGAAGTTACTTTTTGTACAAATTTTGTTAATTAGTTTTCAAAATTTTAAATTATTTTGTTCGGCACTCAACAATCTTTTGATATTTATCCGTTTTTGTCTTATCTAGAGAGAGAGATTAGTAGATCTTTTAAAGTCACGAGAATATTTGGTGTAGCAAAACATAAAAAAAATAAAACGAAAATACGGAAAAATTGATACTAATTCGAGAACATAACCATCATTATAATTGCTGTTATCATTGCTGTAATATTTCTATGAATTCGAGAGATTCTGGCAATAATTATATAAAACTGAGGTTTAACCTATTTTGGATGTTCCTGATCTGAAGTCGTCCCAAAGTTATTTAATTATTCTTTGTTCGAAAATGAGGTTTCAGTGGTTCTGTCCATCCATTTTTTATTAAGTTCTTCGAAGGTTGCTCAAAGTTGAAAATTAACAGTGAAATATTTGATTTTTTTTTTATTTTTACCAGTTTTTTAGCGTTTCCAGTATTGTTATCGAGTTCCGATATTTTTTTATCTCCAGTACCTAATGCCAAACATTTAAAAAAAGTTACAGTAAGACCTCGATAATCCGGCTTAAATGGGCGGCCAGTAGGTCGGATTTACGAAGAAGCCGAACCATCGAGAGACCGTTTAAAATGTAATGAATTTGAGACCCCTTATAGCTCCTCTGAAAAGTTAATAGCAAGCACAGCTGTTCTATGTACTGGGTTTGTAGGCATTTCTCAAAACTGGCTCCTTCAATTACTAAAACCTAAATACAGTAATTTCACGTGTAGAGTAAAAAGGTCACTGTACGCGTGATTAATTACTGTACAATACAATACGGTACTTGACTGTATTCAAAATTTGTTTTAAATGTTGAATAATTTTATGTATTATCCTTAAATATATTCAATTTTAGTAGTGACAAATAAAAATGTTCTTTAGTTATTTAAAAATTCGATTTTGAAAATTATAAATTTTTAACCTTCATTTAAATGATTAAAAACGCAGTGATATTTGAAAATGACGTCATTTTTTATATCAGATCTTATTGCTGTAGTTACGTATTGTCTATGACAAATTGCATTTTCATTGTGACATTTTTACAATTCTAATTGACCAAGAGGAGTTGTTTTTCTTTGTAATTTATTTTGAACTTTTTGGTTTGCAATTAATTTTCACTCAAAAAAAATTGATGGAAGGAATACATCGTCACTTAATACGTAAAATATCCTTATCAACTTGTTTTAAATATTATGTTAAAAATGCTTTTATGTTTTGCTACAATTTTAAAGTTACGTCAAACTGTTTTCTTAAAGTGTATTTAATACTTGCAGGGCTTCATGAAAATCTTACAGTGATGATAAATAAAGAAGATAACAAAGTAGAAAGTTGTAAATACCACTAAAACTGAGCATGATGACTGCTGAATATTGTGTACAAATTTGAAACCATGTTGACAAGTGTTGACATGAATGAAAGCGACATCTGTTTGAGTTAAATCGTGACGTCATTGCATACGTCACTACGCCAAGTCGTTTTTCCCGCCAATTTGTTCATTTAAAATTGAACAATGGTTTTTTTGAAGATTTTTAAAAATTTAACAAAAATGAACTAATTTATACGTAAGAACAAAGCATTTAGAATTATTTCTCAATTGCAGACAAGTACCCTATTCTATTTTGTACTGTACTAATTTACTGTAAATATAGAATGTAAATGTGTAAAATTGTATCTACTATTTGTTATTAGTTATTCTCTTAAAACTAAACTTTTAGAATCGGACCGGATTACTGGAGGGTCCAGATTTTCGAGGGCCGAATTATCGAGGTAATTCTAACTAATTATCGAGTTAATTACTCGAAGTTTCGAGGATTTTTTTTTTTGTTTTTGGATAATTTCATTGTCGTTCATTTCTGATTTGCGTTTAAAATTTCAAATCTCTAGCTCATCAGGAAGTTATACTTTAGAATCGATCATAAGATTTGTAGCTTATGAAAGCTACAAATCCAAAGCGAGTAAATAAAAACATGTTAAAATAATTAAAACATATTAAAATATTTGGCTCCTGGCATACAGACTCAAAACTGAGTCAATAAGTACTACTTATTACTTTTACTGTTTACATTAACATGTAATAAGTTAATATGAAAGAGCCGTGCCGTTGGTGGAAGTGTACATTGAATACACAAAAATTATTTTTGAAGACTGTGTTTGTCCGAATTTCTCTTATTATAGTTCCGAATATCTCTTACTATATTTTACCCAGTTTTCCAAAATCATATAATTTGGAGGCGATTCCTTCTCAACCAGCTTTCATATTAAATCTTTCAAAAAATTCAGTAGGTAAGTACCTATTGCTTTCGTTCATGTTTTTGTGTATCCAGTTTAATGATAATTTCTATAATATTATCGTAAACAAAAGTATACGTACTACTTTCAAAGCAAAATGTATTGATGTTTGTCTAACTTTTCTTGTCGTTGAAGTATGTTTGGTAGAGTACAATCTTGAGATAGTTAGAAGAAGTACCTATATAAGTGGAAAGTAAGATGAGAACTAAACTTTAATCCTTTGAACAAACTTTTCAGTTTTCTACTTTGTAGTCAAAGTAAAATTCACTTAAATGAACCACAAATTTTTAAAAATGTCTCAATGACTCATTGATGTCATTCATTGACTATAGTCTCAAATATTTCTTGTCTCCAGACATAGATTCTTTCACACATACGATCAAACATTTTTTTTTGTTTGTTTTGTATTTGTTTCGTATATATGAAAAACCCTGTAAATTTTAGTATCTATAGATCTTTAAAAAACCAAGCAAGGAGAAAAATTACACATTTACATATTCATGAAAGTGGCAACCCCAGCTTTTAACAATACACCAGAAAATAAATATATTATTATACTTATCTGTTCATGACGAATAAAGTAAAAAAAAAACGCCGAAAAAATTTATTACAATCTGTTTTGTTCGGTATAATGTTTGCATTATTTCCGCCAAAAAAATTCACATTCAAATTTTCCATCGAAACGCAGCTACGGTAACGCCTTGACTAGAATAACTTTACCTTCAATCGGAGTAGTTGGAAAAACTAAAGGGCTATGTATACACTCTATTTTGCTAACAAATAGAAAGAATCGGTAGTATGTAAAATAAGTTATTTCAGGTACTGGAATAATGATAAAATTAAATAAAATTAGTAGTTTAAGGAGAGGGTAAGGTTAATTCGTACAAAAGAAGGCATGTTTTTGTTATTTTTTTGTGACGACACAGTTGAAATCTCTTTATTAAAACCAGTGGTACATTAAAGTATGATATTCGAAGAATATTGTATAAAATTTTCACGAAGAAATATTAAAAAATACACTAATGGCAGCAATTATTCGAACGTGTCTCGGAAAAAAGTAAAATTGTGGTGCCCCTCATAACTTGGTGCTGGATTATCCGAAACAAAAAAAATTAAAGTTCATTCGTTAGATAATAGTTTTCCTCAGGTAACGCTGGGAGGGTTTTTCGAAATTTAAATTTTTCACTTTTTTGGAACACTTAGAACGGAAAAACACGATTTTTTGCGAAAAAAATTGGGTAATTTGTTATCGTAAAATAAAAATTATTAACAAATTTTAAAAAAACCCTCCAGCGTTACCTCGTAAATTATGTACAGAAATAGTGTTCAAAATTTAAAATGGATCGGTGCTGTAGTTTTGAAGTTATGAGGGGCACCGATTTTGAAGACGTGAGCTGTAGGGAAAACGCTTTAAAGTTTTGAACACTTAAAAATTCTTGTATAAAACTGATATAGAATACTTACTGCTAAACTAAATTTTGTACCCTACACTGACAAAATATACAGTACAGGTATAAACACGTTAGTACTTGCTTTGAAGTTTCTATAATATACCTGAGAGAGAGATATATATAGAGAGCGAAACATCTGCCAGGTCACAACAAAAATGCTTATAACTTCGTCAGTTTTGCTCCAATCAACTTGAAATTTTGAGACAATATTCTTGAGATATTATGCATTCAGTTAAAAAAATAAAAAAAAATGCAAAAAAATTATTTTAATACCTTACCCTGCCCTTAAATTAAAAAAACTGGAGAGCAATCAGTTGGCGTCAGTCACACCATTCTAGTAGAAGCTGACGAGGTCTTCGTTCGACTTACTACTAGCAAAGCGAACAAGTTTTGTACTAAAATGTGAATAAAAGTCGATTTAAGTCCTATATGTAAATTTAAAATAATTAGATGCTTAAATTATATCACGTTTGATGGAAGGCGAAGTTATCTATGTATGTAGTTATGTTAAAGTAAAATAATTAAGTGTTCCTTGCGGATGAGTGGAAAAAAATCCATTTCACATGCATCATAATCTTCAAAGAAACCCGATTAGCTGAATGGGGGTTCGCATCGATAAAGCTGTCTCTGTGGTGGTAACCTAGAAAGATGTGAATCATCAATTGGTAGGTAACACGTTTACATCCGAAGAAGAGTAGAGAGAAGACAATTTGAAAATTACGTAACCCCAAAGAACAAATATTCCACACTATGTACATTATGTGATATCTGGCAATTTTGTTGATTTTCTTAACTCATTATCAGTGATATGTAAAAATGAAACAGAAATTAAAGACAGTATTTCAGTAAAACCGTAAAAATAAGTAGAAGTTAGTGTATAAAATTTATCATAAGAATCGGGCAAATATATTCTATTAGTCATACTACCATAACCAGAGGCTTAACTAGAAAATTTGCGTCCTGAAGCGACTTAAGCCAAGTGATCCCTTAAGAAGGGTTCACTTTTTCTCGAAAATTAAAAGTGGCGAGCAGAAAAAAAACGGAAAAGCACTTTCAACTAATTTTCAAGCACTCTCAACTTTTCAAATTTCCAAATTCTGTTGCGCCTTATCATGTGCCCTGGGGCGACTACTCTGTCGTAGCTACAATTCTGATGAAAGCAATTTATGGAATTTACTTCTGCCGAAGTATAATTTAATAAGTATAACTTCTGCGATAATGTGTACTTTTCACTCTACTTGAACATATTTTCCATAAATTAAGTAGTTTTAAATTCAACAAGACTCATTAGATCAAATTATCTAAAGTAGATTATCTTCGTTGTCATAAAATCTTTTAATCTTTTACAAATAATAAAAAATAACACTTTGTTTTAAATATACATTTATTAACTTCCCATAGGAAGTTATTGTAATGGGTCAGATTTTACGAATCGCTAATTTTGACATATTTCCACGTTTCAAGGTCACTAGAATCCGATTCCATCGTTTTTAGCGTGATGCCTGTACGTGCGTTTGTTAGTTCGTTCGTTCGTTCGTTTGTTCGTTCGTGAATTTTTTTTCGTCTTGTATATCTCGGGAACAAATGATGATATCAACTCCGGACTAATTTCATTAGATGGCTAATCAAAAAATGACAACCGGATAAAGTTTTCAGCAAATTTGGATTAGCGGTTTGTTTTTTGCGGTAAAAAAACAGAATTAACTTTATTACGATAACATAGGTTATATGGATTTTTTAGCATAACATTATTATATAATGGCCTAAGAACCTTCCTTGATGTTAAAAACGCCAGTATTGAATTATAAAATTTAAAAAAAAAAGAAACGAAGTAAAAAAAAACGAAATAAGAAAAATTGAAAAAACTAGTTTCTTGCCAAAATATATTTTGTCTCGCATATCTTGAGAACAAATAATGTTATAATTTGTTTGATAAGGGTGGAGCCCCGACAGGTATGGAATAGAAGGCGAACACCCGTAGGTACAGAAGGCGAAGCCCCCGGTATGGTGCAAGAGGCAAATCCTCTATTGGGGGCCCAGGGGAGGAGTTCCTGAAATGAAAAAAGAATTATTTATGTACAGTATTATTTATGTACAGTAGTCTCTAGTCTTTAAAGACACCCAATGGGAAGTTGACAGTGTGGGTAGACCTGTCCCCCAAATTTTTTAATTATAAATTAAATAGCGCACTCATATTTAAGATTGTTTAGTTAAGTTTGTTTACTGAATGAAGTTTGACAATCGTACATGAATGAATAATATACGTAAGACATAAACTACACATGATAAGAGTATATTAATCTAGACACTTATTAGCGATAATATGAAGGTATGAATTCAGTCAGCAAATACACAGCACAGCACCATTTCAATAAAACTAGGGAGACTATCAGCATTTTTTTTTTTTTTTTTTGATTGGTGCTCATAGAACAATAATCAGTATTCAATATTAGTAGCCGTTCGGCAGGCGGCTTCTTGTTGTCCATTTGGAAGTCAACATGTCAATATTGGGCGACTGTTTTTCCTTTGGAAATTTCGTTTAACCTCGAACTTAATCACAACCACCCCTTCACTCTGTTAGTTGGCTTGGCTAGTGCTCAAGAAACGATTTATAGTAACCGTCCTTTTCAATGGCATTATACAAATTGCAATGAATGTGTGAAAAGATGGTCACTACGTCGAATATTTTTAAGGCTACAATTAATCTTATTATCGTGTACAATTTAACACTTGAATGTTGAATTGCTTGTATATCTATGCGTATAACTTTTACTTTCCTTTTGAAAATAATTTCAGTAGAAAATATGCCTTCAGTATTGTTACTAATGTTTGGATAAGTTATTTATATGCATTTGTAAAAAATTATTTATGGTTCAGAAACAATTTTCACCCAGTTTGCATTTGAGAGAAAGTACGAAAAGCTGATTTTGCCACTACAAGGATAATTATGCCCTAATTTTTTATACAATATAGATTGTTCGTAAAATTTGAATTGAAACTCCTACAGATTATAAATAATTTTCTGGTTATTTTTCGTCTCTTTCTGAAGATATTCTTTTTAGTGTTCCATGTTCCTTATGAGATCAATTTGGTATCCGCTCATTTATCAGAGGCCATTTTCTATGAAACGATTCGATCCGAAAATTTAAAATTTAGCTCAGAGATAGAATAAGGTGGTCGAATTATAGATGTAAAGTTAAATTTCGATTTTGAGATTAATTTCGGGAGGTAACCTGCAACGTGAAAAAAATTCCCCTGAAAATATTTTAAATAACTGTATTTTTTTTTAATTATTTTATTTTATTTTATTTAAAAGAAATTTCACAGTTTTGATATGACGAAAGATTTACGCTTAAGGTATTTGGTGCGAGATAGGCCAGGTACAAAAGTATAGCGAATAAATTTTCTCTTATCAAAAATTAAATAATGTATTAATATTCTTCAGTTATTATATTTATATACGACTTGTTTTTTTGAATTTCTGCACGCTTATGTTGTAGCAATATAAAAGCATTGTTGAAAAAGCATTGTAAAAACGTTGTAAAATGATGTTTATAGATTATATTTAAAAAATGGCGCGGTCAATAATTTTTATATGATACTAGTTGTATCCGTTGCGTCGTTCGTGCGACGCCATGTTTATGTTATAAATGAGAAATATATAAGTGTAATAATTATACAAAACTTGCATAGAACAATAATTTTTGCGTAACGCACACACATGTCCAAAATAGTTCTTCTATTTTCCCGTCGGAATGAGACATTTTCCCGTAATAAAAAGTATCCTAAGTGTTGACGCCGGTAATAAGCTATCACCACACCAAATTTCATCAAAATCCGTTCAATAGTTTTTTATGTAACGTGTACATATGCTCAAAATAGTTTTTCTATTTTCCCGTGGAAATGAGACCTTTTTCCGTAATAAAAAGTATCCTAAGTGTTGACGCAGGTAATAAGCTATCACCATACCAAATTTCATCAAAATCCGTTCAATAGTTTTTGTGTAATGTATGCACGTGCTCCAAAGAGTTTTCTATTTTCCTGTGGGAATGAGATACTTTCCTGGGGCAAAAAGTATCTTGGATGTTGACCCAGATAATAATATATCAATGCACCAAATTTCATTAAAATCCGTCCAGTAGTTTTTACGTACAGTGTGCACATGCTCAAAATAGTTGTTCTATGTTCCCGTGGGAATGAGATATTTTCCCGGAATAAAAAGTATCTGAGATGTTGACCCAGGTAATAAGTTATCATCACACCAAAATTCATTAAAATCCGTCCAGTAACTTTTGCATGATGCGTAAACAGACAGACAGACAAACTAAAATTTTAAAAATCACTGTTTTGATATCCACATCGATAACCATTCACAGTACCAGTACAATTTTTAAAAAAAATTCCATGTACAGAAACGGTCACGTTACAGTTTTATTATATGTATAGATTAAATATAGACAACGAGCTGTTGTACAGTAAAGACCGTATCATAATCGATTGTTGCATTAATATGATCATTGCATAATTACTTTCATCAGTATTTAATTATTTATTCAAATTAACAACTACACCGACATTCCGTTAACCGTACGACAATACATAAACGTCGTACCCTTAGGGAAATCATATACAGGATGTTTCTCTAGACAATTTATTTTTTAATAAAATTTAAAATATTTTTATATAAATAAATTTTTAAGTAATATTTTCTAGCTACATAATATTTATTTCTAACTGTAAGTTTGGAAATTATATATGTGTATTAATAATTTTTATTATTACTATTATCATGTATTTTTGTTAACTTTCAAAATAATTGCCTGTATATGTTAAAAATTTAAGACTTGTTTACATAAAAATTTTCTCAGGTAGACTGTATATGTAGACACACAAACCGTACGCATAATGGATGTACGGATAATGAAATGGTCATGTAATTAAAATTTTAAAAATAACAACAACAAAAAAATTCTTAATAATACCTAAGAGTGTTTTAAGTTATATACCGAGTGTTTACTAGGTACTCTATTTACTAAGAGAGTACCTAGACATGTTCGCCCCGAAGGAAGCCTAAGCAATTTGGTCAAACTCCATGGATACATCTACTGAGCCAACCAGTGTGACAACTGCAACTGAAAGTAATAAATCCAACGTTAGCAATACGATGCCTCTAATACCCATCGTAGACGACAAACGTAAACATGTAAATGTATCTTCCGGTGTCAGCCCGCCAACCCAACGCACTAAATACCTATGCCATCCCAACTAAGAATCGGTTCGAAATACTTTCGGACGAAGAGGACAATAACTACGATGATGAGGAGCTGTCAGTACCATCAAAAGGTAATAGTTCTCAAAAAATTCCGTCCATATTTGTACACGGAGCTCACAATTATCAAAAAGTTATCAGCGACTTCAATGGGCAACTCAGCAGCGAATACAGCACCCAAATGAAAGGTAACAACACAATTAAAATTAATTTATCTACCATCTCTGACTTTAAAAAGTTAACTGCATTTTACGAAAAAAATCAAGTTAAATTTCATTCATTCTGCCCTCCGGGCGAGGAAAATTTTTCTGTCGTTGTACGTAATGTCCCATATTCTCTCGAAGAAAAAGAAATATTCGAAGAACTAGTTCGGGAGTATCTGCTTAAAAAACTTACTAGACTTCTAAATAAAAGAAAAGCTCCAATGCATTTGTGTGTGGTCGAATTAGACGCGAAGAACCCAAAAGCTAAAGAAATTTATAACTTGAAGTATCTATTCAGAACTGTCGTTAGCATAGAACCTCGTAGAAAAAGTAACAGTATCCCACAGTGCACTAAATGTCAGCGATACGGGCATACTAAAAACTTTTGTCATTTAGACCCTAGATGCTTAAAGTGCACTGGTAATCATCACTTTACCAATGCACAAAGGAAGCAACTACTAGCTAGATGTATTAATTGCGAAGGGGAACATCCCGCAAACTATTATACAAAGGTTGCGCCTACTATCAAAATTTACTCCGACAGACAACACAGGTTAAGCAAAATAAGAGAAGGCAAAACTCTTTGCCAACACACTATGACGTCAATCCTACTCGTACGTCACATAACAACTATGTCAATTCTACTTCAAATCACAATTTAAATCATCATACGCTTCCGTTGTAAATTAAAAATCACAGCCTCACAACATCCAAACAAATATCCCTTCTGAATCTCAACCATCTGATTCCTCCTCATCTCCTACTGACTTTTTCACCCCTATCATCAAATTTTTAACAGACCTTATCAAGCCACATATAAACAAAATTAAAATATTTCTACTAGACCTTATTAACTCAGTTATCAGCAATGACAAATAAATCGAGAATCATCGATAACATAAAAATCTTTAATTGGAATGCCGATGGCTTACGCGATAAAGCTAGCTTATTACTATATCACTTAAATTCTCAAAATATTGACATCGCGTGTATTACTGAAACTCATTTAGTGTCCACCGAATCAATTAGTTTCCCTGGTTATACAATTTATAGAAATGATCGTGAATCTCCAATAGCTTCTGGTGGGGTAGCGCACTTAATTAAGAATAAAATTAAGCACTTCTCAATTCCTTTAACAGAACTGTCAAATCTAGAAGCAGTATGTATTGAGATGATTTTCAAGTCCAGCAAAAAATTAAGAATTATATCAGCCTACAACAGACCAAGTAAAAGGTTATTAAAGAAAGACAAACAATCTTCAGTACAAATTTTCCCACTCTCTGTATAGGAGATTTAAACAGTAAATGCATTCGGTGAGGTTGTAATTCTAATAACCCAAACGGTGCAATTTTAGAAAAAAATTGCATCTGTTTTTTGTCTAGAAATTTGTGCTCCGAATGAACCTACCCACATTCCCTATCGTACAGACCATTAGCCAGACATCTTAGATATTGCAGTACCTACAAAAAAATTTTCCGTACGTCTTAAGCCAAACGATCTTCTCTGACCTCAGTTCCGACCATCTGTCGGTTATGATCACATTTTCTAATCAACCTGAAGTAATTCACTCCACTAATATCAAAATTAAAACCGGGATAGTCAATACTAAAATATTTCAGAATACAATTAACAGTATAATTAAACCCCGCTTATTATCTTACACCCCTGAAGGAATAGATTTGGCGGTTGAACATCTAACTAACTGTATTACTTCCTCAGCTAATGCAGCCACCTTAGAAATTTCAGGTTCTTATAGAAATACTTCTCAACGCCCAAACTATATACTAAAAATGATTAAGGAAAAAAACAAAATCAAAAGATTCTGGCAAAAGACTAAACAACCTACCATTAAGCGTCAATTAAATCAAATTAGTCACAAAATCTGTTACGAACTAGATAAGTACAGATTCGAGGGCTACCAGTCGTATATTGGGGACTTCCAGAAGGGTGATCACCAAATGTGGAATGCTACACGTAAAGTACTACGTTGTAGAACGAGCATTCCGCATTTGGAAGAAAACGGGCGACTACATATTTCCGACTCTGAAAAAGTAGAATTGTTCACTAACCACTTTGAGAGCGTCTTTAGCTTAAATGGTTGCGCCTTTTCCCAACCAAGCTCTAAACTCAGTAATATTAATATCGATAAAAACGAAATTGAAAGCATTACTTCAGATGAAGTCAGGAACATTATTGAACCTTTGCCCAATAAAAAAGCCCCCGGGCCCGACGAGATATTTAACTGACTTATTCCTCTTAAAGGAATCAGTTTCCTAACTAGTATATTGAATGACTGCCGAAGTATTGGTTATTTTCCCCATGCCTGGAAACTTGGCAACATTATACTGATTTATAAATCAAGCAAAGATAAAACATCAGTTAGTGGCTATCGTCCCATTACTTTATTGAATAATTTGTCAAAAATATTTGAAAAAATTATCCAAAAAAGATTACATTCGTTTCTAGAATCATATAATATTATCTCTGATGTTCAATACAGTTTTCGTGAAAAATTATCAACGAACCATCAGTTGCTTAGAGTGGTAACTCATATAGAAAATGGTTATGAAAAGAAACAATACTCTGTAGGTATATTGCTCGACGTTCAGAAAGCTTTCGACCGCCTCTGGCACGAAGGACTTTTCACACAATTTCGGCTTATACATTTCCCCGCTTACTTAACTTCTATATTAACCGCCTTTCTTACTAACAGAAAGTTTTATGTTAATATAAACGGTACGAAATCCAACGTAAGACAAATTAAAGCTGGCGTCGTTCAAGGATCAATATTAGGCCCTACCCTTTTTAATATCAACGTGCACGATATTCCTATTTCCTTTAATACCTCCCTTGGTATGTACGCCGTAATCATAGCGCAAAACTGCGATTTAACAGTAGCCATCCAGACAGCACAAAAGGTTGTGAATGGAAAATTAAAATCAATCCGTCTAAATGTGAAGCAAAGATTTTTACTTTAAGACGCATTAAGAATGAACAGCAATTAGTAATCGATGGTACTCCTATTGAGTGGAATACGACCACAATCAAGTACTTGGAAGTCGAGCTGAATCAGAGACTTAACTGGGTTACACACATTGAAACTAAGATTCGTGGTTCGTAAGAAACAGTCAGATCAGAAGCGAGCTAAACATAGAGTCAGTAACTGAATATATAACTCGGATTTCGAATATATTTTTCACAAAATTAAAAGAATGTCGGGCGATTGGTGCCAGACAAACAACTGACATTCAAACTATTAAAGGGCTCAAGAGACCGTCAGTGTTAATGTGATATACGTGATGTTCAGTGATCACTATGTATATACAAAATTGTATATTATACAATCATTCATAAACAGTAATGTAATTAGAATTACTAATTTTACATTAAGACTTCATAACATGTCATTAGTACATTAATTATGTAAGGATATCTGTATGTTTTTTTTTTTTCATAACCGACTATAATATTTATTTCTGTTTAATCACACAGGAATTGTTTCGTTTCTGTTATTTACTTATTATTTTATTCATATGTATTATCAGTACTATGCATAACATATTATAAATTTAATATATTAATAATAGTAAAAAAAAGATTAAATATGGTTTGTAACTTTGTATTTTATAACACATGAAATATTTATCAAATTCCTGTGACAGATTTTCATTTTATTCAAAAAAAGCTTGTGAATATGTCAACTTCCCATAAGAGCCCGTGTTAAAATTACTAAACTTTTAAACTGTTTTTCTCAAAATTGGGGCGGTTAATTTTTTTTCGGTATAGACTGGTATTATTGGCAGGCGCTGAATTAATGTTTATAGAAATTTCGTTAAAATCCTTTGAAAAATCGTTTTTCGGACCAACTACCTTAACTGAAATCAGTTCCACAAAGCCATTGTTAAAAAATCAATTTCTTATTTTATAATGTCATCAAGTTTTATTTTTTATTCTTTGTTTTCAGAATTAATTTTATCTCTTATCGAAAATTTTAATAAGCAAATAAAACAATTTTTCCTTCCATTTCTTCTCTGCCAACGCTACGTACAAAAAATATTTTCAAAAATCGTTATTTTGATTTAATAAGCGAAAATTCAATCATATTCAAGTAGATATAAAAAGAAAATGTGCTTAGAATTCAGCCATATAACGTTGTCACATCAAATTACTCAATTCAACAAATTTTAGAAAGGAAAAAAAATGTTTACAAAATAGGATTTGACATGTGAACATGTAAACATGTACACATACATCCATCTAAGATAAATGTATCGATTACCGTCAGTATCCCAGATGTCGGCAAATACCTGTATTAGAGTACCTATATAGATGAATACTGGACTTCAAAAACAGGCTAAGTGCCTAAACCTTGATTTTGAGTTATTCAGTTATTTTTGTTTTGTTAAAAAATTTTTAATAAAAAAAAACTGAACCAAATTTTTATTATATATATATATATATATATATATATATATATATATATATATATATATATATATATATATATATATATATATATATATATATATATATATATATATATAGATTCCCGCTACCTTTTAATATGTGTAGGGCCCCCTTGTGGAAGTTAAAAGCTGAAATTTGGTAAGTGGGGCTCATTCCGATGCACAACAATACTATCAAAGTGGGGTCAACTTTTGGGCAAATTTTGGATCCGACAGAAATTTTAAGGGCGTGGTGGGGGGCGGTAAAACAATAAAAATTGTCCAAACCGGCTAAAAATAATGTTTCGGTCAATTATCTGTATTCGGACATAACCAAAATTAAGCTTCCTAGGATGATTTATAGGGAGTAGAGGGGGTAAAAACCATTTTGACTGGATCTAAGACGCCTACAGCACCCCAGAATTAACGTAGAGGGTTGAAATTCGGTGTATTGATAGAGTTCGTACCTAGGTTGTGCTTTTTGGAGGTTTTAATATTTTACCCCCACCTCCCTCATTTTTAATCTACAATTTCATTTTTTTTTGACGTTTTCGAAGTTTGTACCACTCGCACAGGTCACCCAAATAAACCTGGAAGGCTCAAATTTTGTATTCGGATTGAGTTAGTATCAAAGGGGTGCCTTTTGGGGGTCACGGTTTTTAACTCTTACCCCCACCATTTTTATACCAAAAAGAACACAATTTTTCTTGTTTTTTAACAGTTTCGTTCGGGTTAAAATCTTCCCAAATAAACCTAAAGGGCTGAAATTTTGTGCACCGATTAAGCTAATAGCCAGCGATTTTGCCACAGACCCCACCAAAACCAAAATCCACCCTTTACGCGTGAGAGGAGTTCGAAGTTTACTTAAAAAATCAAATTTTTGTACGCTGTTCCGAAATGCGTGAACCAATTTTAATGAAATTTGGCACCTGGAGATTTCTGAGAATACCATTACTTTCAGTAACCAAAAAAGCTCAAACAAAATTGGGAAACTACCCCCTCCTCTTAGTGGCACGCGCGGCAAATGTGGTGGTGCATCGTCATGTATGAAAAACATGTTTCAACGGAAATTACGGAATAAGTTCTCTAAGAACTTCGGAAAACTGCAAGAAAAATTTTTTTGTTAGTGTCAATGGCCAACTAGATTCTCTAATAAAATTAAACTAGCTTCTAACAATATCGGTTATTATTGTGGGTGTTATTATTGTGGGTGTTTGAATAAAAAATTTTTTCCTCCGAAACTATGCGAAATACGAAGTTTTTACAATAGCAAAAAATAAAGGCAAGTAATAAATCTTCCTCTTAAAAAAATCTCAAAGCCCTATCATCATCTTTAAAAAAATTCTGAACAAATTTATCTAGGCGTGGGGATAGTTTTAACCCTTTTCCAATTTTGTTTGGGTTTCTTTGGTTACTGAAAGTAATGGTATTCTCAGAAATCTCCAGGTACCAAATTTCATTAAAATTGGTTCACGCATTTCGGAACAGCGTACAAAAATTTGATTTTTTAAGTAAACTTTGAACTCCTCTCACGCGTAAAGAGTGCATTTTGGTACATACGGAATACTGTTTACTGTTTCCTAGATTGTTAAGGAAATGGTCAGAGTGGTTTTGTTTATGTTATTTACATGGTAGTAACAAATGGTGATTTTTCAATTTAAGATACAATAACTGATTTCTGCAGATATCTTTTAATGAAGATTATTTCAAATGAATGCTAAATGGTAATGTAGTATATTGCTGCCGGGTAGCCTATCAAAAATTAGCCGCAATTACCTTTAATTTAATATATTATAATTCATTTATTTGAATGAATTTTAACTATATTGTTTTAAGTGAATTCAACAAGGACCTGATTTAATTCACTTAAATTATTTTTTATCCATGGTCTTTTTCTTCTTCTACTGAACTTAAATTAACTTCATTTGAATTTTTAAAACTTTCGTCTGTGTCAGAAGTTTACCGCTCTGGATATACTCTCGGTTCAATTAGATATTTTCACAGAAGAAACAATGAGTGTATTTATATCATCATTACGTTTCAAGTACAGTACCCAGTGCTGGATTTACGCTAGAAGATCGCGGGGTTAGCACCCCGAGCAAGAAGGCGGCAAAATTCGGAATTTGAACTCGTCACTTATTTACTTATTTTTTAAGAATTTTTTTTTAGCTTTTTAGGACAAGGCAGGGGCGGCATTTTTCACAGTGCTCAGAGCAGCACTTAGTATAAATCCGGCCCTGACGGTACCCATTGTGAGCCGATATCGATACACTTCGGAGAATATTTTACTAGAGCAAGATGACTTATAACTTATACCAATAATTTGAATACTTTCTCGATTCTACACCACTCTGTTACCACTCAGTTACCACTCAATGTTGGTATGAAAATATTTTGTTGAACCGAGAGCCAATTGAGAACGTATCGAGAGCGATCCTATAGTTGTGCCGCGGCTACACACGAAAATATAGACAGAGAGACGAACTGAGAAGCAGTCACGAAACTAAAATTGTTCAGAAAGCTCTTCAGAATTTTCATCTTGAAGGGGGAAAATTTTTCTTATTTCAAAAATGGTCACAATACTTCCGCTACTTTACTAGTCTCGGAAGCCATTGTTGCTATAATAGTTAAGTAATTAAATTATTTATACCTATATAAAAGATATAATTATTATTTATATTACTGAAGCTCAAAAAAAACTCAACCGAAATGCCGGAGAAATTGTTGTACATACATAAAAACAGACACTGGCGTTAAAATGAGAACCTTTTTCTTTCTGACATCGCTTAATTGAGTAAAGATCAATATTTTGATATACTTACAAGTTACATACGTTAAACTACAATATACGAAAACAAAGAAGAAGACAGAAAAGAATAAAGAATCTTGCTTGCAAATCTTGCTTGTGTCTTCTATCCTTTTTATTTACCAGATATCAGCTAAAAATTTCTGCTACATTATTTATATGGGGTTGACCTGGGTAATTGTGAATTGGGGCAAATACATGGAAAAATACATGAAATTCTTTGATTTTTTATATGATAAAATGACAAAATATAAACAAAATATCATTTTTAGCTTGTAATAAATTTGTTCCTACAATTTTTGTTATTTTTTTTTAACCTTGATTTTTTGTAGAAATTTGAGGTATGCGTAACTTGCATTAAACAAAGAGAAATTGTGACCGCTAAAGTAAGATGAGAAATTTGAAAGTGGAGTAAATGTGAAGAATTTGAACTGGGCTTTAGTCTGACGTACCACACTTCTCTTGTAATCCATTCTAAATAATTTTTCTGATGGCATACACTTTTACACCGAAATTCATAAGATTTGCAAAACCGCACCGGGGAAATGTGAATGGCTTATAAAATGTTTGTTTTTGAAACAAATTTGCTCAAAATTTGTGTGGTGCATCCTGAATAATGTAGAATTAAAAATAAATCAACCATAGTGTGATATATAAAATAAAAAATACTTAAAACAACGCTTTTATCTCAACTGATGAAAATCCATTCACAATTACCCCGGTCAACCCTACATACGTGTTGCAGACAAAATTTGAAAACATTTGTATATAAAAATGTGAAATTGGCATAGTTGGGTTTTATATGGTTTTATTTAGAAACCAGTTATATTGATATATTGCCGAAAAATACAATTTATCGAAATTTACCAAATAGTTTTGATTTATCTTCATCTAATATTCTTTAGAGAATAATTTATTGGTCTGATTTGATATTACTGAATATATCTGTACGTGTTTTTAAACGACAGTTTGTTTATATTATACGTGTTCGGCGTTTGGAAATTAAACATCTTGGTTTTGAATTTTGTATGTAAATAAAAAGAATGAAAGTTGGTTTATAATGTTATTTTACAAAAAGCCATTAGATATTTCAACCGGTATCATCGAAAGTGTTGTGTTAATATTTTATCTACCTCCTAGCCAGAACCGCATTTATCCCTTGGAGCGTATGCCTTGGCCCCTCTTATAATTTTGGCTTTCACAACTAAAATTATACGTTCATCAATGAAATAAATAATTAATCCACCCAGCAGTTAACTCCTTCACAATTGAAATCGTGGTTAATATCTAAAATTAAATTATAATAAAAATATCAAAATTAAGGCCCTGATTGTAGCAGCTAATACATTCGTCTGCTTTTTTCTTTCAAGAATTTCTTGCTTTTAAGACTCAGGACAACTTCTTTTTGAAATAACGAAGTATTTTTTGCGTTTGTCAAAAATGGCAGAAAAGTTCGAGTAACTAGTTGCATTTAAGTTATTAAAAAAAAATATGAATTGACCTTTTATGCTGTGCGTTCACTAGGTCGGAAACGCGGCGCGGTGGGATTCTTACATAAATAAGATCACCAGGGTGGTACCGCGTCGCTCTGTCGACCTAGTGGACGCATCTTCATTTATTCAAATATATTTATTTCCGAGAGCGGAACTGCGCCGCTCCGCGCCGTGTTTCCGACCAAGTGGACGCTCAGTTTAGAGTTTATAATACGGTTTTCAAAATATCTCTGTCGCAGCATCCTGCATAATATGGTAAATTTCAAAAGACTATTTTTTAAAGAAATAACATCCTGTCAAGTTTTTAAAATACCTACTCCAATACCTGCAATAATTTACACCATGAAGCATTAACCTTGAATAACAAAACGGCCAACTAGTACAGTATTTTGGCAAGTAATACAATTTATATAGAATTGTTAATGTCGTTCGACGTGGTGTATGAGCTAGTAAAGTTTCTCTTTACGTCTTATGACCTCGACGATCATCAAGGTGTTAACAATAATGAGGTTCAATACGTACAATTAAAAATTTTCGAAGTAAAACTTTACTGGTATAATGCAGGGCTGCCGGGTTTCCCCGGGCTGATCCTTTTTTTGAGGGCGCCTGTAGAACATCTAGGCCGGATTTTTCGATTCAGTCCGGGTTTTAAAACTTGAAAATCCCACCCGTGTACTCCCACAAGGTTCTCAATGAGAGCACAAGTTCGCGAAAATCCGAACGGATGGCAACCTTCATATAATCAGACACGCTTGCCCTGTGAATTACAAATTTATTTTTCTTGCACTCTGGATAGTTTCAAGTTTCTTTTTTTTTAAATATTTCTCAAAAACCAATTTATTTAGAATAATTGGTTCCAAAACGTATCTTAGGTGATTATTTCCACTCTTTACAACGCACAGTGGTTCCAATCTCCGAAAAGCTGGCAAAAATATGAAGACATTGTTTGATGGTAGCAAAATTCGGTGTATGGAAGTTTCTGGAGTCGCTGATTACGAATATGAACTCCATTTTTGAAAAAACAAAATGGCGGACCCAAAATGGCGGGTCACTTAATATAAAACTACATCTATTCCCACGAAAGTCGGTATATGGGGGTTTTTGAAGTTGCTGATTACAAATATGAATTTTATTTCTGGAAAAAACAAAATGGCGGACATAAAATGGCAAATCACTAAGTGCCAAATTGCATCTATACTCGCAAAGTCTGCACTTTAAATTTTGACGAAAATTAAGTATTCCAATTTTTCAGTTGCATATTTCGTGTGGGAAACTTTTAAAGTCTTTTTATAGAGATAATGAAAAACACAAAAAAAAAAATACAAAAAAAAAAAAAAAAAATTCGGAATAGTATTTGCCGAATATTCGGCTCTTCGGCCAACACCTTGGCTGAATGTTCAATATATAAGTTTAAATGTTATAGCACATATTCATATTGTTTATTTTATCATATGTTACGTAATGTAATATTTAACGTAATATCGTATAATCTAACCTAACTTAACCTAAAAACCGTTGAGGCAGCTAGTGGCAGCCAATTTTGTAATGTTTTAAAAAAATATACAATTAATAACCTAAAGTTGGTTTCGGGGCAGGATGTAGCAAGATTTTTTACTATTTTCTTTTTTGCTAACAAGTTTTTTTAAAATCAGTCGTCAAAATTAAGCTAATAAGATCAACAACTGGCTCATGGGCATGTTGCGAATATTATTTTTGATCAACAGATTACTGTTGTACTGATTTTCAGAAGAACAATCCATTTTACGGAATTGAAAAATATTAACTTATACGATTTTTATGCCTGTTTGAAAAAAATTATTTTACACGTACTTCACGAGATCAATTATGACGCTCCCGATGGTTACAAAATAATTGATCCTACAGAGAGGTATGAAAGCGTAGACTGCTCAAATTCTAGTAACACATACTAGATATACTAGTACAAGTATCACGATAGTTAAAAGTTCCAATGTAGTAACTTTTTTTTCGACTTATTGCCAGCTTTTTGGGATTTGGAACCACTGTGCAACGGCGTAAAAAAGATCTCGAAGAATCCCATTTTTGGCTCCATTTTTTTATGAAAAATGCTCAAAACACTCATTTCTAAGCAGTGGGCGTGTCTATGGCTCATTTAGGAAAAAATGTCCTTCAGAGGTAATTCAACTCATCTTCGGACCAACATTGCTCTTTTCTTTACCAACTATTATTTTATATTATAGCAACTTTTAACTTTCACTCTTCAAAAATCCACTTAAATCTAATGGTTTCCCTCACCCTTTCAGACGGAAATTTAGTTGCGTGCTCTCTATTCATTATTCACAATCAAATTAACAACCTAATGAAATGTAATATTTAGAATACAAACGCTAATGTACCCTTCTATCAGTCTAAAGTAAACATACACCTACCTACTCCACTCAATCCCACGTATACACGTACAAAATTAAAATAAATTCTTTTTTTTATTATTAAAAAAATCACCTATGCCACGATAGGAGAAACTATACATTATTACCAACGCCGCCCAATGTTAAAAGTTAATTATATACTCGATCTACTCCGAACGTGTCCAATGGCCTATCAGCATCGGCCTATCGGTACTGATGATGATAACATAGTCAACGATATTATCAATTTATTGCTTCATATTTCATCATTAATTTTGTCAGCATTTTAATTATTTTTTAATTATCAAAATCATTATATTTTCATTTCGGCCCCCGTTCGTCGAACGAATATTTGACTGAATTAAACATCATAGACACAGCCACACACAAAGGGAAAGATAGAGAAAGATAGACAGTGGAAAATTATGTTTAACCGATAAAAATGATTGTTTGACTGAACAAGGAAAATATGTACCTACCTCGACAGACAGGTAAACAGTATGTCCAGTTTTCTTTGCTGAAACATCGCTAAAAACCACAGTTCTCTTTCGTTATCTATAAAACATAAAGATCGCGTCTACGTGAGTATACATATAAAAGGAATGCATCGAGCCCAGTAGCCACATGAAAGAAGGGATATGAGAGTGATAAAAAGAATTAAGGGAGGGATTTATCGTAATTAATAGGCCAAAATGACCTACAGTATGAAGAAGAAGCAAAAATGTTTTGCACATATAGAAGACCCTCCTTCTACTATACGAGATCTGTCCCAGAAGTATCCGATCTCATTCATATTTGCGCGCCAGAATGTTTGAAGCGACCTGACATGAACGTAAACAGTAATCTTTTACAAGCTCCGTGGATATCCGAGTTATTGATAGCATCGCTGGGTTGGCGTGCAGCGTGCATTTATTCACAGGGTATGGTTTGCGTTTATCAAAAATGGTAGAAAGGTTCGATCAGCGAGTTCACATCGAGTTTTGCTTTAAACTGAAAAAATCATTATTGATGATAAATCCGTGGATTTATGCTTATGATCTCATAACAAAAACATCAGTCTTCACAGTGGATTGGATTCTTCACCACGGTGATGCACCAACGCATTCATCGAATCTTGACACAATGTCGTACAGCTTTGCGTATACAGCTACCATATATAGTCCCGACAGAGTCCCCTTCGACTATTGGTTACTCCCAAGATAGAAAATGCCGCTCAAAGGCCGCTTCGATGACAATAAGACCGTTGAAACTAATATGACAAGTATACTAAAGGTCATTCCGAAAACTGAGTTCCAGAACTGCTTCAGAAAGTGGAAAAACCCATGGGAGTATATTGGACAATCAAATGGCGACTACTTTGATGGCTGAATACCATCAGCCGGATGATGAAAAATAACACCAGTGCGGAGAAATAACATCCATGTCGGAAACTTTTGGGACAGACCTCGTACATTCACTATGATTCGGCTAGTTCAAATTACATATTTTCGAAAATATTTTGACAGTCATTAGAAAGTTCTCTATGAATTTGGTCCGCATTGAGTACTACTGAGCTAGCTCTACACATTACTATATTTTCGTACTTAGGTAATCCAAAAAACTGGGACATATTGTAGACAGAAGTGCAAAATAAAAGAGAAATAAGAACACCTAATAAATTCAATCAATTTTATATTATTATTTTCATACCTATATGTGTGCAGTATGTGGTGTTAAAAATGGTTACTTGTGCTTGCTTTTTCCTAATAATATTAATAATGATTTCTTACACTCCTGACTGTTTTTTGCCACCACTTGTTTTCCTGCCACTCTTGCTTGCTTGCTTACTTACATTCTGCTTGGTTCGACTCGATTCGCACCATCTTTCCTTTTTTTTACTGCTATAAAAATCCCACGAGATATATTTTCAAACATCGTAAAAAGTCGTACACTAAGGTACGTAGGTAGAAACAAAGATAGAGATATAATTATAACGATTGTACACGCTGTTCAAAAAGTAAATAGTAGATGGAGCCACGTACAGGAGGTACTACGTGCAATAAGTGTTTTAAAAAATTTGATAAAATTTGATAATGGCGAATATACAAGTGCCTTTAACACAAAATGTATCGATATAACTTCCGAAATGATATCCAAAACGAATATTATCGGTGAAATTAATAAATACAATTGTGAAATCGTTCTCCCTTCCTTGCTACCCAGTACTGATCCGTCCCTATTCGTCCGCTCTCCATGTCTTCGAGAATTCCATCATGCCATCTTTCCCGAGAATGTCACGTTTACAATTCCGCTGGCTTCCAGTGAAAAACATCCTTGGAAAACAGCGCATTTCCGTTTACAATAATTAATTTTTCTCGGCAACCAGTTTACATAGGCTCAAAAACCTCTCTTATGTGACTTTTGCTCCTTTTTCCAATGGTCCAATGGTGTAAAAAAATATCGCAAAAACTTTTAAACTTGAGAAAATTTTGACAAAAAAATTATTTTTTTAACAAAAAATGCCCAAAAAACTATGTTCCGAGTATCGATCGTGCCTTGCTAAAGAACTCATCCACGATTTTTAGACTTTCACCAAATTTCGTAAGCATAAAATGTTTCATTTTTGAATTATCGGGCGGACATATATATATATATATATATATATATATATATATATATATATATATATATATATATATATATATATATATATATATATATATATATATATATATATAACCAAGTCGTTGCGGTGTATGTTAACATTCACTGGTGTGTGACCGAAATCATCGTGAATATATTTATACATATATACTACTTATATTCTCGGCTTCTAGGCACCTTAAAACAAATTTTTGGCATAGTCTCGGACTCAAGTTGCGTCGTGAGTGTGGATGTAATTACTGAATTTCCAATTCGTAAATTCGCTAAAATCTTCTAATGAAAATGTATCGCAATCAGGTTTATTGTTGTTGATCCGAAAAATAAAGGAAAATTTAAAAGTTATTGTTAGTTATTGTATAGAAGTAGATAAGGAATTAATTGTTTTTAGAAACGTTCAACAATTAGTGTTTTAAAATTTCATACTAGTTGAGGGCCGTACATCTACGATATCGATATTTCGACGTGCGACCTTGAAAATTTACAATAAAATTAATAAGGACTGTCCCGAAAAGTTTTGCACAGTTTTGTCTCCTGTCCGAAATAAAAACAATGTAATCATTTTTTTAATTTTTTTTTTATTTAAACGTTATACCTTAAACTTACAAATTTTGTACTTAATCTGTTTTAATTAACTTTTTTCTACTGAATAATATTACTTTACTTTTCACGGGTCTCACTAAATTTTGCACTGTCTCATGCGTAAATTTATTGCTTGCTACAGTCCATAATTTTTTTGAATTCTTCTAATGTATTTGCTGTTTGTCCACCTTGTCGTAATATGCATTTCACTATAGCCCAGTATCTTTCTATAGGTTGCAGTTCTTAGACATTTGATCGGCTCATGTCTTTTTGCACGAACTTTATTGGTTTTATACTACTCCAAAGTCGCTTTTGCGTATTAAGAAGTGACTAAGTATATCAAAGAATGTTTGAAAAACCGTTTATTGCCATTTATACGATCGCATGTATAGGAGAAACATTATTTTGGCTAGATCTAGCCACTTTTCATTACACAACAGCGACTTTATAAAGCCAATAATGTACAATTCCTGCAAAAAAACATGAGCCGACCAAACGTTACAGAACTGCGCCTTATAAAAATACTGGGCTATAGTGAAACGCATATTACGGCAAGGTGGACAAACAGCAGAAACATGAAAATAATTCAGAAAATTATGGACTGCAGTGAAATAGTGCAAAATTTAATGAGACCCGTGGAAAGTAAAGTACGGTTATTCAGTAGAAAAAAGTTAATTAAAATAGATTAAGTACAAAATTTGTAAGTTTAAAGTATAACGTTTTAATAAAAAAAAATTTTAAAAAAATGATCACATTGTTTTTATATCGGACAGGAAACAAAACTGTGCAAAACTTTTCGGGACAGTCCTTATTTTTTAGTCCAAATGTTTTATATACCTACATTTTTCTTTGGTCTCCATAAATAAATATTATTATTATTTTTATTATTATATCCGATTTCGGTTGGTGATAGAATCAGATTGTACCGTAGGTACTAATTAGTGGATACCATGAAATAAATTTTGTCTGAGAGAAACGAAAAAAATTTACAAATAACAAAAAGCTATAAAAATTCTTTAACAATAAAAAAAATATTAAAAAGAATATCATTATTTCAAGAAAATAAAAACGACATCCCTCCTGGTTTTTGAACATAAATTGAACCAATACCTACTCTAGTTAGTTAGCCTCATCTACTCAATGGCAATCTTAACGTTTGTTTTGTTGTCGGAATACACACAGCCATTGTTAAGTGGTAACCACAGTGGTGGCTGTTGATTGTTACATCGTGGTTACATCATTGGTAGCAGATACATACCTACGGTTGTTCGAGTGTATATATCCACTCCCACCTTGCACCTCGCGCTACATACATACCGAATATCACACACACTAAAGTCCACACATACAAACACAAACTCTAAATATACATATAACTATTGAAAGTGGGGATGCTCCCTGTCAAGTTTGATGACGTAAAATTCTGGCGACAGCCGGAATATTAACTATCATATAGTAGTTTGGCCCCTTGGATAAGTTAGTGTGTCTGAATATCATAGTATTCTGCTGCTTCGTGTCCGTGAATTTAAACATTTTTTATACTGATTTTTTTTTATCGATTTATAATGTCTGATATTCAGTTTCAGTATCCATTCTTAGATAATTACGCCAGTTATCTGCTATTTTCGTAATAATCTGACATGAAAAAGCTCATGTCCTTTTAACAGCCATTTCTTCGATCATTTTAATCTTCGATTTTTTCGTTTATTTTTTATTATAATGCAAACACCATAGAGTGCCCAAAAAAGCGCTTCTTCCACGACAAATGTCACGAAACTGAAATTTTAAGATATAATTGAAAATCTGTGGACACGTTAATTTCTGTACGTTTTGTCGAACGACTTGCATGAACCTTTTATCGTTCAGATAGTACCGGCCTTACATCTGGACCGGCCTTTAAACCTTCGCATATTTAAGTTTGTATAAAAAATTACATACATACCAATTTTATAACAACAGTTCTCAAGTGACATTATTACAACACTGGCTTGGTGCAAGCCAAAAGTTTGGCGTCAGAAGACAAAAGATCATTTTGTATGGAAATTATCAACAAATAATTGTACATATGACATTTAAAAAGTGTAGGCTTGTATCACAGCTCAAAAACTAAAGGAGTTATAAATTGCTCTCAACAATGGCTACAACTACACTTTATTTGATTATCTAAAAAAAACTTTTGATTAAATCAATAGTTTAGCTTTTGCCGTTTAGTAAAACAAAATTATCCACCTATATTTGTATATATGTGAAAATATATACATATATTGGTCAATATATGTTATTTTATATATATATATATATATATATATATATATATATATATATATATATATATATATATATATATATATATATATATATATATATATATATATATATATATATATATATATATATATATATATATATATATATATATATATATATATATATATATATATATATATATATATATATATATAGTTATACGATGGCATGTACAATTGAGTGCGAAAGTTGGTAGTGAAACATTGCTAGAACGTCATTAAAATCATGATAGATGATGCAGAAATAATAGAAAAAGAAATGAAACTTTACACACATACATGTACGTGTTTATGTACCTAATATACCTATCTATATATACGAGAAAATCTAAGTAGAAAATACACATACAGTAACAATGTATCATTCTAGCAGTATAAGTGTAAAATGTACTCTTTGGGTACACAGAGTGCCCCACAAGTATACCAAAATTGATTTTAACAAAACGGTGAAGTATCATTAATAATTAGGAGAAAATCTTTCTCATCTTTCTGACACTTGACATTATTAGTGACAACTAGTATTGTGGCAACCACGCGATATTCTATTATTTGTGAGACTTTTTCTTTCGTTTTTAAGTTTGTTAGTGTTATATTAGACTAACTGTATAGTAACTTAAGTTTGTACGTTTAATTTTTCTTCATTTGTTAATAACCTGAGACCATTTTTAGTTGATCTCTAATAAGGTAAGAGCACCAGTAGCCGTCACTGACCCAATAGCCGCCAAGTTTCAGTAAAATGATAAATATTAAGATATTAAGCAAGCATATATTTTTGTGTTTCCTGCTACCAGTTCTGGAAAATATGCCTAAACGTTATTCAATTGATGATGGCATTCAGTTAGTATTAGATATAATAACGACTCATTTTTGCAAGTTAGTGTTTGTGCATATATTCACTAATACTCTTAAGTTTTAGCTAAGGTAAGCACTAATTTAATTTTACTGACCGTTATTCTATTTATGATAGCATTCAATTAGTATTAGATATGATAACGACTCATTTTTGCAAGTTAGTGTTTGTAAAATTTGCATTTATTCACTAAAACTTTAGCTAAGGTAAGCACTAATTTAATTTTACTGTAATTTTGGTTTAACGAATAATTAGTTATATTTTTTTGTTTTTTGAGGTTTATTATAAATTAGTTTTTTTTTTTTTAAAAAATTAGTTTTTAAACCAGAAAACGTAACAGAAATTTATTATTTTTGATGGGGGCTACTGGTACATAAAACGCAAGCATTTTCCAGTAACTGTCATAGTGACGGTTATTGGGGTATCAAATGTATTTTAAAAAAGGATATATATTCTCCTATCCTTTTTACACTAGAATTTTAAAATCTAGATTACATTCACAACAATATGATAAAACTACTGACCAGTACCCGTCATCATTTTCTGTAACAATTAAATTTCAGTAGCCCTTGTAAATTAATGTCGGATATTGGTACCCTATAGTAACGGTTTTTGGTACCGTCTTTTTTGTAGGTAAATTTCAATATAAAATGCTTTAATTAAGACTAAATAAATGCTTTTGATATAGTATTCGTTAAAAATGTCGATTTCTACCGAAGTCAAACAATTTCGTATATCACAGATAATTGTCAGACCATATTGTCAGATAAATTAAAAGGAAAGTAGCCTATATTATGCAAAAAGTGCTTCCACAATTATTTTAACCAACAAAGAAGATGAGAACATAGTAAAGTGGATGATACATTTGAATGAAACTGGGATCCTTAACTGCTAAACCAGGGGTACCCAACCCGTCTGTGAGATTCATCACATACAAAATATATTTATTTTATAATGACCAAGGTAGTGAAAACCAATGTAATAAAAAAAATACATAATATATGGGAGCACATAATTTTATATGTAGCCCGCGGAGTTTTGATGCTCTTACAAGGTGGCCCGCAAGATCATTTGGGTTGGCCACCACTGTGCTAGACAGTAGCCAACTACTTATCCAAAACTTGAGAAAATCTTGTCTTTTTGCAATAGACATCGGGAGTTATCTAAACGATTATCTCAAAATTTAAAAAAATCAAGGGCTCCGATAGCGTAAAATATCAAAAATTGGCTTAAGGAAATTGAAGAATATTGTTAGAAAGAAGAATTTATAGAAATTTTGAAAGATACAGAACGTCTGATGGAACTATGATGGATCAGTGTCTTTTTGAGCCCTACTAATAACCATGTAATTGTATAGAAAGGATAAAAGTCAGCACAAAATGTTATTAATTCCAATGAAACGAATGTACGAAAACAGCATTTATGGATATTGTGCATAATGCTTCAGAAGAATTACCATCACGGATAGCTGTACTAAAGTTAACGAGAATTCTAAAAGAATCAGTTCAGTGCCAATCTAAGCAAAATATCTGCAGGAATTGTAGAAAGGAAATAACAGAAACAAATAATTTTTTTTTAATAAAGCTTTATCCTTAAGTATTTTAATTATATAGCTCAGTTGTTTAAGATTAATCATATTCTAAAGAATGACGGATACTGGGTTTCTCCTGTGACGGATACTGGAACATCGTTAATTTTTTATTGACGGGTACTGGTACACCACATTTTTCCTTTATTTTATTTGTATTAATATATTTATTACAAAAATATTCAAATAAATTAAAATATTCCTGAAAGATCATAAAATTATCTTTCGTTTTAACTTGACTGTTGGTTATTTCATATAATTCTGAACGAAAAAATTTAATCTAAAGTCCTGGTCATGTCTTAACATGACGGCTACTGGTGCTCTTACCTTATATTGTATTGTTTAAGAAATTTTTTTACAAAATTCCACTGCTTACTTTGGTTGTCTAGCTGGGCTAGCTTGTATATTAATTTGGTACATCGTCTCAACTCAAAAGTACATTTTGACAGTTAGTGTAATCGTATTATATAGGAGACAAATAAAGAAGCCGCAGGGTAATACTTTAACAATTATTACATCTATAATTTTATACAATAACAGTATATTGTGCAATAGTGCGGGAAATTGTCGGTTGCCCACGAAAGCAAAGTTGAGCGCACAAACATAGTGAGTGCGCTCATTCGCTTGAGTGGGCAATCGACAATCCCGCACGAGTTGCACAGACTAGTTTTTATTACGAATTTGACATACTTTTTTCTATTACTATTACTATTTTTGACATTTTTATTACTTTTTAAAATAATATTTTTAAGTGTTCGTCTTTTTTTCGGAATTAATTATTGTTTAAATTACTATGTTGGTGGTTTCTATAGAAATAATTATGAAATATTTATTAAATGAAAAATCACGAGGTAGCTTTGCGTGTTTTGATTAAATTTTGCGTGTTTTATTGTCAATTTGCGTGTGGATAGTTACTTTCTGCACGCAAAAAAGTATGTGGGAAGAGTACAGTGGACAAACAGCTATTTTGCGTACAGAAATGTGTGCGCCAAGTTAGTACTTCTCCCTCATGAGTAATAAAAAAGTCTTTTTTAAACTAAATTAATTAATTTAAATACACATTTTGATAAAAGCAAAGAAACTTAACATTTCTACTCGTGTTTTATTTGTAGAGCTTTGCTTAGCTTGTGTGTTTCAAAAGTTAAAGTTGAATAAAGATTTACAAATTGGACTACGAAGATAAATATCAATCCGCGCGCATACACACTTATAGATATGATTGGCTACAGACAATTAACAATGCGATTTTTTAAGTCGTACCTTAGTAGACTGCAGAAATGATTGCTGCACAATCCATCGCGATGGGTGAATCTTCGACGGATAAATACTTTCTAGATACACTATATATAATTTTGAAATATTGTCCACATACTAAGAGTATCTTTTCGCGTACTACAAAAAAAAAAAAAAAAACAAATACAATGGTACATTAAAAAAAATTAAACTAAATAAAGAAAGTTAAAGTAAAATAGATTGCGTATAAACCGCCCCATTATGAATACAAATTTTTGTTATGTTACTTGTATACTTATGTCTGTATATTTCGTTGTTTCTTTCAAAATCTTCCAAATTTCAAATGAAGCGAACATATTTGCGATTCTTTTTATTTTTATTTGTCTACGAATTTCATATTAAAAATTGATATACAAAGGCAAAAAAAAATGAAATTGGTACTTTTGCATGGTATATTGGTACGCAGAATAATAAAATCTAGTAAATATATACTTCAGACGTTATTTTCCATGCAATGTTTTCATTGTTTTATGTACAATTTTGTTAACTCGTAAACTGATGTAGAGAAATTGTTGGTTACAATTGTAAAGGCGTATTTAATGTTTGTTAAAATATCGAAAATTATATTCGTTACTGTATAGTGGCAAAATTCTTCGCCCAAATAAAACAAGAGAGCAAACGTGACAACAAGTAAATCCTTACAATTTTGTTCAAAGAATTATTAATTCCACAAATCAATAAATTGATAAAAGAATTTTAAGGAACTCTTATCCCTAAATAAGATGCAATGTAGCCTAAAACACATACCTACTCTTAATTCTATTGTAGGCAGACAAAAGTAGTTAAGTCCAAAATATCAACTTTACAGTAGAGAGTAAAAACTAAACTGAAATGCAGGCAACATCAGTTTATTTGAGTTATCTTCGTGTTTTTTTAATCAATTACTTTCAACCTGTTCAATCAATTACTTGGAACCTGTTAGAACAGGTAGTTGTTGCCATAAAAATACATTCCCAAATTTACTGAGATTCAGCCCTAAAAATCTCAAAACCTTTTTTTAAAGCCCCGATCAGCCGGACACTCATCATCAGTTTTGAAACCACCAAAATGACAAATCGCTTGTAGACTTTCAATCACATTTCGCTTGTAGACATTCAATACCAAAGATGAAGGGATAAATTCGACTTCCCTGATGGAGCCCCGCTGCTCACGGCGTTTTTATTTTCTTAGAAGTTTATTTTTCCCTTTTGAGTGACACTGAACCTCTTACAAGGAAAGATCTTGAAGTGATAATTCCCGATTTTGAAATTAAAATTTTTACCATATATCCTAAAAAGACAGCTTAAACAACAATGCTGACAATTTAAATTTTGCTTGTGGCGGTTTTGTTTTTAGAATAATTCAACCATTGCCAACATTAATCAAGCTTTTGGAATCGATATAAGCTCCTTAGTGGAACACTTTCTTTAAATTTATGGAATACTTTCGTTTAAATATTGATTGTAGAGTATAATTACAACGAGTAATAACGGTTTAAATAGTTATTTCTAAAAATATTATAGGTAAAATATAGACTGCACATGTAAGATTTTACATTAAGATTTAAGTTTTTAATTGTATCTAGCGTTACGGCTTTTAACAAAAACAGGTGAACTAGTATTTTGATGCAGTTTTCATATTTGATATTAGTATTTTGATTGGTTAAACCATAGTCACTCTATTACAAATTTTACCCCCAATTTTATTGTTAAGACCCCTCCAATAGGTCCGACACTGGATTCGAGTACGTCGGTAGGAAGATCTCTAAAAATAAAGGCTTGTGTCAAATTGAACATTTCTTCTAGCTGTTATAGTTTCCGAGTAGTTTTATATAAAATTTAATTTTTACTCCGATTTTGAGACTCGATTTCACACCTTAAATGGATTTTATGGCAGTTAAAAAAAATACGTGTCTATTATTTTTATTTGTTCTGTACATTTACCAAGTTTGATCAAAATCGCGAATCATCACTTCAATACTTTCGTCATTAGGGAATTTTGTCGCATATCTACGAAGCCCTTAGCTAGATTTTGATCAAATTTATATGGGGCCACCTCGGAAGTATATTCTTTCAAACAAAAACAGAATCAGCCAAATTGGTTTCCATATACCAAAGTTATGAAGTAACATACCCAAAAAAAAAAATACCGTCGAATTGAGAATCTCCTCTTTTTTTTGAAGTCGATTAAAAAATAAAAATTGTCGCTAAGCATATATGATCATGTTTGAGAAAAGTGATACCTTAACTGTGATGCACAATTAAAAACTTAATCAGGTGATAGAAGGCATCATTGCCCAACAGCAACTACTACCAAACACCTAAACATAAACGGTCATTCGTTGACTGACTTACGCTAATAAAAATTATACAAAGTAATCGTTGGCGTCATAAATAGTTGACGTCAAAAAAATATTTGCTACCATTGATCTAGTTTAGCGGTTCTCAAACATTTTAGCCCGCGACCCCCTTTTTGCACTTAAAAATTTCAAAGGGCCACTCTCCTCCCTCCACCTAAATACGTGGAAATACGTAGGAAATGGTTCTATAATGTGATTTATAAAATCAATTGTTTCTGTGACTACCTTGTGTTTTGAGAATCACCGTCTAGTTGATTGAAGGCGTTTGAAACAGTCGTTAAAATTTCAACCTTGTTTACCTATTTAAAAAAACTCTATAACAAATAGAAAAAAGCATTCTAGTTTACGCAACCGTGTATTTTTAGAAAATTTCAGTTATACATTCAGAATTGGACACACTGATTTTACAATGGATTGTATGGAATGGATTTTTCATTACCAATATTAAGTATTTTTATGCGTACGATATTTCGGAAATTATATATGGAAAATATGACGAGTTTCTGTCTTATAAAATGAAACTAACATACTTAAAACTAAACACGATAATTTTGTAGAGAGAGAATTAAAACAGATCTGATCTTCTGTTTCGCTTTCGCGTATTAAATAGTTTAGAATTCTGGTGTAATAAATACTTAAGTCAAAAATGCACTCTGAATATGCAAAACTTTACTAATCACCTATTCTTTCATATTGTTTTATTAGTTTCAGAAAACGTTTAGTTTTATCGAGTACACGAATACTTGTTACTCAAATAAAGATCCCTTTTTTAGTGTTATTGGGACTAAGAGAGTTAAATTGAGCCCTGATTCACACTATCGTGACGTTCTCAACGTACTCCCGATACGCTTTCAGCTCGATAAAATAGATATTCTTATACGACAAACAGTGAGTGAATTCACATCATCGCTACGATCCAAATATAGTTTCAGTCACAGTCCAATCCCGATCTAATACTAATACAATTCAGACAATATTTTATCAGAGCGATATCGGAACAATATCAGACTCATATCGATAGTGTGAACATTGTTTTGGTTCCACTCCACTCCGTTAGCACTCAATTATGATAGAAAGATTTTTCAGCGAACAGAGACCGAACTGAAGAAGGGGTAAATACTAAAACACAAGATTTAACCGGAGCGAGACTGGGACGGGAACATATCGAGAGCGGCGCTATAGTGAGGATCGAGGCTAACTTTTAAAAAAAATTTAAAACCTTAAGATTTTTAATTAATGTTATAAGGAAAATAAACGTTCCTATTTTCACTATACTCATTCCTTTATTATCCTTCTGATAGAATTAAAGCTTGAGTTCTGCGATAGAAGTGAAAACTTCTATAATTTAATTCGAATAAAATCGATCAAATGGATCATTAGTTTCATCACAAAATAATATCTCCAATTATAACAAATCCATGATAACGATGATCGTAAAATAAAAATTTATAAAACATTTCGCTTACTCCATAATTTATTTGAAATGTCAATTTCATAAAATTGATAGTTTGCCTCAAGCAAGAAAATTTTATATTTTCTTCTTCAGTTATGGAAAAACACCAACGAAAATCATAAAAACATTGCAACATTAGTATGTGTATTCCTAGTAATCTCTTTTGATAGCTCAGCGATGCGATGTCGGAACAGCGATGTTGGTTCGTATTGAATGCAGTTACATTTTAAAACATCGACATATTTAAAAGTAATGTCAAACTGTAGGTAATTTCATTTATGGTAGAAATGTACTTATACAACTCGTGTACAGTATCTTCAAGAATGGACATAATTTTAAACCCCAGATGAAAAAATTGTTTTCAAAACAAATATCCAAAGAAAATCAAAGTGCCAATCAAGGGGGCCACTAGTGTAACCGCCTGAAAAAAGGTCATTTTTGGGCATTTTTTTAAAGAAAACTACTGTATGGAATGTTTTAATATTTTAAGGATATATTCGCTGATATATAATAAATTCACGATAAAATTTTTGGACAAAAAAATTGAAAATTCAGTGAGTTATTCGCGATCTCCCAAGGCTCCAAAAAAAAAGTTCCCCCATTGCTGCCGTGATAGCGGCCTTCACAGTACCTGAAATCAAAAAAACCAAGAAGCTTATTAAACTAGAAGCTATTGCCCGTGCCATGAACCTCAATCGAAAAAAAAGTTGAAAATTAACAAAATGGCGGAGTTAATAAAAAAAAAGTTTCAAATTTTGCGCAAAAATTTGATGATTTTTGGCCTGCAAAAATTACATTTTTACTCGATCGGAAAACTGGAGGTTCATGGCACGAAGAAACATATACATATAAAAGAAGCTGCAATAAAAATCAAAACGATCGGATGATTTATCTTCGAGTTATAACTGCAGCAAATTTGAAAAATGTAGTTTTTCGTTATTTTAGCTTTTAGTTTTAATCATTGAAAATTTTTATGAAAAATATTTACGATGTAATCACTCTAACGGTCATAATAAAACTAGATGAATCATTTAAATGTGCCAGTGTCTAGCCTCTCCACAACATGTGATTGGCAGCCACGTCCAGAAACTCCCGAACTATCTATCAACCTTCATACGTATACATAGTATGTTATTTTTAAAGGTATAGACTATCCGAACATGCAAAAAAAAATTTTTCCAATTTTTTCAAAATGTCACATTAGTGGTCCCCCTTAAGTTTTTGAAGTGAAAATTTCCATAGCGCAGGCAACCTTGCACTCTAAGAAAAAAGGGTCAAAAACGTGTAAAATAACTTAAATTTAGAGCAAAATTACTCCTCGCTCTGAAAATATGCACTATTATTTGTGTAATATGAAAAAATTGGTGTATTTTTATATAATTTGTGTATAATTACTGTTTTTTTTTTAACATTACACAAATAAAGGTGTAACTTTGGATTTTTACAACGCTTTTGGTTTATTTTTACACCACTAAATAGCAAAACCCATGCGCGCGCATATGAGTTTATGTATTTTAATATTATCTGTTATTGGATTGCTGTAATATTTATACGTACATAAGTAATATTCTTAAAGGTTAAAAATTATGTGTTCAAATTAGCTGAATTAAACAAAAGTATTTTTTGATAGAATATATAGTTAATATAATTATAACGTGTATGATAAATTAATCTTTAAATATGTTACAAAAACAGTGTTATAGCGGTGTACTGATGTTTTGTTTTTTTTATATGCATTGTGTAAAATGGATTCTGGAATAATGTGCAAAGAATACTGTAATATAAATTTGTTTGTTTCCAAAATGCTGTCCTGATGATACATTTAAAATATTTCAGGTAAGTTAATTTTTTTAATTTTGCTTCATACAAATAGTTATGTAATTTGATAAAAGTTTATTTTACAATTTGACTAATAATTTATTTTGTGGGGCTCTCAATTTCTGTGAAAATTAAAACATCTACAATTCAGATATCTTTTAACACACTGACAGGGGGTAATAGTGTCACAATAGATCGTTCTGAAGTTAGACTATCGTATGTAAGGTTTTTATTAGGTTTCGTTATTTTAGCTGAGGTTATGTAATTTTCGGTATCGATAATTTTCGATAAGGAAAACTATAATATCCATTAAAAAACAAACCTAATAAAGACCTTACATATGATAGTCCAACTTCAGAACCACTTATTGTGACATTATTTTACCCACTATCAGTGTGTTAATAGCAAAAATTAGTGTATATAAACTAGTATGTAATTTAAGAGGGTGACTCACCCCCTCTCCAATGTTGCTCAAACACAATTTTGAATTCGAGAATTTCATTTCTACGTTATTCTAATTGTCTTAAGCTATTTTCCATGAAGAACTCCTTGAAATACCCAAATTGTACGACTATTCGACAGAGTCACCCTCTAGTTAACTACCCCTAGACTTAATATTAGGGCATTGAGCAAAAACAGGTCAATTAGATTTTTTGACGTAGATTTCAAATCTGTAAACAAAATTTTTATATTGTTTATTTTTCACCCCCTTTTTGCAAAATTAACCCCCAAATTTTAACCCCCAACCACTCCTCTTGATGTAATATGAACAAATTGCATATCAATAGATAGCTCTTTAAAAAAGAGCAATATCGCCAATTTAAACTTTTTCTCTATCTCTTACTGTTTTCGAGATATTTGAAAAATTAAATTTTTACCCCAATTTTTGGAGGGCGATTTCACCCCTTCAAACCGTTTTCCGCAGATAAAAAAAAATACGTGTCCCTTAGTTTTTAGTATTCTACAATATATTTAAGTTTCATCTTTCAGCACCTTTACTTGTTAGTGCGTGTCAAGAACACGCACTTAACGAATTTTTTTTTTTTTTTTTGCTTTACAGTAATATAAATTCATAACAGGTTTAAATTGAAACGACGCGACGTATGGAAATCGAGTTTTTTAAGTAATAATAACAATGGTAATAATAATAATGGAATTTAACGTTCGTTTTTTAGACAATGGTATGTAACGGACGTCACTCACATCATTATTTCTCAACTTTTTCATGATGATATGGGCGGAGAACAAGAAAAGCGGTATAAAGATTTGGCAGGTGTCTGTTTGCAACCATCTTCTTAAGGACGATGTCGATATTCATCTGGAATTACAATGCGAAATAGCAGAAAACTTTCACCAGCATATAACCGGTTACGGAATTCAAACCCTCAGTCTACCAGTTCGGAAGTGCCAGTGCCTAAGCAGGCCGGGTTACTTTGCTGGTGAGTTTTTTAATCAAAAATTTAATATCTGTACATTCATTAAAATAACCTAAAAGTAATTGTGTAGCAAAAACGAAATTTTCTTAATTTTAAATTGCTGTGAAATAGTTATTGAAAAAAGAAAAAATAAATAAGCAAAAATGGTTATAAAATTAAGTAACCCTTATTTTCTGATTTGTTTAGAAATCGAAATTGGTAAAGACATCTGTGAAACCGTAGCATACATTTTCCCTGAAGTTCTAGTAATTGCAAGAGTCAGCAGAATATTGGGCGGAGGACAGGAAAAGCGGTATAAGGATTTGGTAGGTGTCTGTTTGCAACCATCTTCTTGAGGATAATGTCGATATTCATCTGGAATTATGATGGGAAATAGCAGAAAACTTTCGCCAGCATATAACCGGCTACGGAATTCAAACCCTCCGTCTACCAGTTTGGAAGTGCCAGTGCCATAAGCACGCCGGGTCACTTTGCTGGTGAGTTTTTTAATCAAAAATCTAATATCTGTACATTCATTAAAATAGCCTAGAAGTAATTTTGTAGCAAAAGCGAAATTTTCTTAATTTTAAATTGCTGTGAAATAGTTATTAAAAAAAGAAAAAAATAATAATCAAAAATGGTTATAAAATTAAGTAACCCTTATTTTCTGATTTGTTTAGAAACTGGAATTGGTGAAGACATCTATGAAAGCACAGCATGCATTTTCTGCGAAGTTCTAAGAATGGCAAGAGTCAGCAGAATATTGTTTTTCTTATATTTAAGTATTGTTTAGTTAATTTTCTTAAACTATATTTTTGATATGATGTAACTACAATTTTAATCCATAAGTTTTTAATATTATCATTGTAATCTAATTAGAATTAAATTTTTTATAAGATATTGCTTAAATAATTGTGTCTGCAAAACGTAAGCATTGTAAAAAAAGTCATATCTCAAAATTTTGACCAGTTTAATTGGCAGTTACACTGCAAAATAAAGATTACCTATGTTCATGAAAGCAAGTAAACGTTCATAATAAAACTTTTATAATCTTACTTTTTTGGAGTGTTTATTTTAAAATTTACCAAAAGAATTATTATTTTATCATACGACACACTTATATAGAAATTTAGACATAATAAGCAAAATATTTAACATCTCGAATCTTTTTGTATATAATTCCAAATTATTCTATACGTCATATTATTATAAATATTTATGTAAAAAAACCATCAATTATCTTTTTTGATTCGTTATTTTCAATTAAGTTGAATCAGTTTATTTTTTTCAGCACAATTGAATCACTGATACTGATTCAGTTGAATTGAATCAGAATGAGTGATTCAGTTGGATTAATATTACACTTTTCTGGGTGTAAACATTACTATATAAGTGTGTAAAATTACATTTTCAGGTGTACAGGCGTGGTTTAAAAATACATTAATATGATGTAATTTTACGTTTAACTGCGCACTATTGCGAACTGAATGTGTAAAATTACATCTTGTTGTGTAGTTAATACACAAATAAAACGTAATCTATTACACACCTGGACCGTAATTTTACGTACGACATGTGTAAAACTACACATATGAGTGAGTAATAATTACACCATGATGGTGTATTTTTCACCTTCGTACATTACGGTTTGTAATGTTACTGTCATTATAGAAGGCATTTAATTGCCTCCTATAATAGTAGTAAAACGGTACATTTTTTTCTTAGAGTGTGTGTAAGAGTGTTACAAAATCTATAAAAATTGAGTTTGACGATAGTTTAGTTGAAGCTGGCTAAAGTCAACGATTTTTAATCAACTAAATTTATTTTTATATTTATTATAATTAAGTTGAACTGTAATCGGTGGTGCTTGCGGACTCTTCAACTGGAGCGTTATATATGCATACTTCAATTTACTAGTATGCTACCGCTCATTGAAGTATGGACACCTTAGTATACACCGTTTCAAATATAATTCAGCATGAGTCGTTCTTAAAAAAAAAATTATTCCCATACTTGAAACAAATTAATCTTCTATTCTTTTCTAAAAACAAACTGCAAATTTAAAATTTACGCATTTGCAACAATGAAAGAGATAAAGCTAAGAAAACGGGAATTCCTTAAATTCGTAAGTGATGAGACATGCTTAAATTAAGTGAAATAGATTACCGTAAAACCGTCTAGACCCGGACACTTTGCACCAATCTTCAAAGTAAGTAGTTTCTACATTAACCTACTACAATAAACATTTGTTCTTGACGTCATTAGAGAGAGAAAAACATCCTCTAAACAGCTGTACCAATAAAAACTACGAATTTCAACTTTTACTATCTCATTTTACAGGATTACTATTCTCCAGTTTTTCAAAGAAATAAAATATATGTCTAACTTAGACATGTAATTTTCGTCATAATTGTCATATTGTTTTAGTTTTGATATGTATGTGTTCAGAATTTTATCGCGCATCATTTAATGATGTTTGAAGTTATATTCGATGTATATATAAAAAAAAATACATGCTATATACATATATCCGTTTAGACCCGGACACATCAGTTTATTACACTATGGCCGCGATTCGCACTGGCTGTAACTTCCACTATCCATACGTTATATTCCCGCCAGAATTACGCGGTTTATGCCTCCTTCTGGTGTCATATCGCATGTTTACTTCATAGAGATGCATACTATGTATTGACCCCTCTCCCTTCCCGCAAAATGTTTTGAAGCCTTTGACAGGTTCAAAGACGTCAGACGATATAAAACACTGTCCTAACCCCGACGGGAGAGGTTAGTTTGCATGTTATTACATAATTTAAGTAAGTGTCCGGGTCAAGACGGATTTGGGGTGTAGACCCGGACACTTACTAATTATTTTTTTATTTTTTTTATTTTTACTTATAATCAAACAAATGGGTCAGGGATATAACAAATAATATACGCTCTTTCTAATGGTAATACTTTTATAGTGTGCTTTTATAGCTATGAAGGAAACATGTATAAACATAAAATTATACCAAAAAATGTAAAAAAAGTGTACGGGTCTAGACGGTTTTACGGTATATGGATATTATCTGAACGACTAATCAGTCGTACAATTAAAAGTTGCTAGTTGTGCAGATACTTTAATGCTAGGGTTATAATGACATTTTTTATGGTTTTGAGTACAACAACTTTATAATATACTTGATAACAGTATTGCCACTAAAATAATCCAGGAAAAAGCCAAATATTAAATGAGTACCCGCAGTAACTCAATTAACAGCGTCAGTTACGTCAGCCAGTCAAAGGTTAAAGCCACCAATGGCCATAGTGTTATCAAGTATACTAGAAAGTCACAGTAGTTGTGAGGTAAAACAGACACTGTAATAATTAATTGATTGTTGCTAGTGATAAAATATTCCTTATTGTTCAACTGTTTCTAAATTTATGTCCATGGCATTCTTGATATAATCTATCATATCATTGAAAATGATATGTGGGGACCCGATAGTGCCCCCGTCAAGACGGGACATAATAGACGAGCAAGATAACGCTGTATTTTTTTCGAAATGATTCACCATATATTTGAATCCTCAAAATTTCGGTCTGGATAATACAGAGCTCGAATTTCCAGAATGGAATGTAAATGTCTTTTTGAAGTCTGCTATTTTAGATTTTACTAATAAGCAAATTTCACTAACTCCGTCACTCACCCACTGATGACCATCAAAATTATAGAATACAGTTCCTGAAGTCTTAGAAAGTTAAATTTTGATATATAAGCTGAGTTTACGGTAGAAATAATGAGAAAATTCAAAAATCCGTGGTGTTTCCTCTTCAATTTCTCATAAAAAATAAAATAATTTGTAAGTATACTTAGATATAAGTAAAATAAAATTCAATTCAAAAGTGGGGTGCGTTATTTTATTTCATAACCACGAAATTTGTGGCGGAATAGCTTTGCACAACTCCATTCAGAGTTAAATCTGTAAAACTGTAACAGCAACGAAACTTTAAAAGATTGAATTTAGAGGTTTATATTGTAGAAGAAGCACTGCGAGTATTGTGAAGGAAAAATCACATATAGAATATAAATAAAACATTTCAGGGAAACTTATGTCAACTATTTTTTATTTGAAGACCTGGTACCTTCTCTTGGTGTGTTTTCGCATCAAATGAACATTTCTTCATCAAACTGAATGTACCTACTGGATTTTTTCCGATTATTGAACATACATAGATTGACATATTGAAAATAAAAATTGATAAACTATGGCAAAATATTTGTCTAAAAATTACATGCTTATTCTGTTAAAATCTATTATACACCAGTACCTTAATTTGCGTCGTGGTTACGTTCCAAAAAAACACGACGCAAATTGAGATGACGCAAAGTGAATTATGATTTTCTATAACAAACCATGTAAAGATCGAAGATAGGTTTCAGGGTTACGGAAATACTACCTTTTAAAAAGAAAATTAAACAAAGTAAACATTTAAAAAACAAAAATAATATAAAAATTTATTACATACCTACATACAAAAAAAAAAAAAAAAAAAAAAAAAACAAATTCAAAAAATTTCAATGCACGTCGTACACGCGATACAGAAACTGATTCAACATACATCACACGCGTAATACGTTCCATATTTGTATATCAGTTTGTTTCAAACTTTAAAACTACGTACAATACATTTAGTATGTAATAACCACCATATAATCCGTCTTTATCCGGATTTCGTTTATTTAACTTAATTTAACATTTCCATGTTCAAAATAGTTGCCATCTATTATCAACCTTTATTACAACATCAATAGATACATAATATCCACCATATTACAACAAAGTCGTACCATCTTTTAAAAAAAAAAAAAAAAATTCAAAAAATTTCGAAAAAAAAATTAAAGACTCGAACCCAAAACAACGCAACTTCGAAAATCTAACGACGCACAGTGAAAATTAGTACTAATTCAGCAGCGACGCAACTTCGAAAAAACGCAAACCGAAACGACGCAAAGCGAGGTATTAGTGTATTATTTGTTTTAAACATCGACGCATGTGGGGTGCACATTCATACATATACACATATGGTTACATTCATGTATTTAATTAGATATGTAATGTTCCTTTTGTCTACAGAGTTAATATTTTTTTATTTCAATTTTTTAAAGTTTTCTATTATCCAAACTTATACATATATTTAGAAAATAGATGTGTTTTAGGTACACTGGTTTTATAAAAATTAAATAATTGATTTAATATATGTATACATATTAATAATAGACAAAAGGAAATATATAAATAAAATATATCGAAATATCGTAATTTATTTTATCATATTTTTCACGTGATTTGACATAAATGTTTTGGTATTTTACGATATGATTCACAACTAGTGTTACCGGTTAGGTTTATTAATAATATTACCACGTCATTCTTTTACGTAATACTCTTTATTGCCTGATTAAGTGATTAATGATTATCATAATATATTACTACGGACATACATTATCTTCTATACGTAAGCACATACGCAAATATCTTATGGTATGCAAAAAACATATGATTATAAAATGTAAAACAATACTTAGCTACAGACACTACTTAAAAAAATAATATCAAAAAATAAATAAATAAATAATACAACTTTTTAGATAACAAAATTTTGTTGGATTTTTATCAAAATTATTAAATTAAAGGATATTTTATATTATATATATATATATATATATATATATATATATATATATATATATATATATATATATATATATATATATATATATATATATATATATATATATATACGTATATGAGCTTTCTTACTTTTTAAACTAATTTTAATCTTAGCTATTTAGTAAAAAATCAATTAACAATAACTTATTAATTTTTTCATTTTCATCTGAACAATAAAATCTTCACAAACATGAAAATAGCAGTAATTGGCGCAGGAGCGTCAGGGTTGAATTCAATAAAACACATTGTTGCCAACAATTTCGAATGTGTAGCGTTCGAACAAACCGGTGAAATTGGCGGGACGTGGGTTTATACCGACAATGTAGGCATTGACAAATATGGTATCCCGGTTCATACAAGCATGTATCAAGGATTAAGGTAGGATTTTTGGCGTATTTTTATAATAATGAAATATGATATAATTTAATAGAGATTTTACGGCGTTAATTTTTAAAATAATTTTATGTTACAAAAAATAATCGAAAATTGAATTTCTTAGTTAAAATGTATTGTTTTGCTTTTGAACAAAAAAAGACAAAAAAATGGAATAAATTTTACCAAAAAATTTGTGTTAACAAAATTAAAATTACAGAACAAATTTGCCGAAGGAAATTATGGGATTCTCCGATTTTCGTATGCCAGACCGCGATATTTCCTATTTATCACAAAAAGATGTTTTGGAATTCTTACATAGTTTCGCTAAAGAATTTGATTTGTTGAAACATATAAAGGTATGTATAAATTTTTGAAATTTTAAAAAAAATTAAAAATACAGTTCAACATGGTGATTAAGGATATATACAATCGGAAAACATACAGTGTCTTTGATAAAGTTCGCACCATACGGAAAACTTTTTTACTATTGATATTTTGAAAAATATTTTAATGAGGTTAGTTGGTGCATCGGTTGGAATGAAAAAGTAGCTAAACACGTTTCACCCCCCCCCCTTGTTATTTGGCGGGAAACCGGAAATTTTAAATTTGTTAATTGCGAAAAATAGTAATAATTTCAAAGTTATTGGTCACTTCCACGTGAAATTTTGGCCTCGTATCAAAATTTGGTCTAGTAAACATACTTCGACAATTAAATAGTATAATTCAAAATAATTTTACAAATTCTAGCAAAATAAAAGTTATACCATTCCTTGATATCTACTTATTCATAAAATCACAATTATTATCAAAATATTGCCATAGATACTGGTCTTTTATTAGAAAAATTTAGTTTTGTACTAAAAAAACACGTCTCTGTAACATTGGAGTTTTAATAAGCATGAACAATTATTATTACTGTATTTTCTTTATAATTAGTAGCAAAGATTCTTATTATGCTAATTTCACAAAAAAATTTCCTAAGAATAATTCAAATAAATGATATTTCAGTTTTTTAAAATTACTAGAATTTTTGGTAATATTTGATATTTTATTAAAAAATTTTATTATCAATATATACACCGGTCAATTTAAACATGTAAGGGTACAAAAATTAGGGGAGAGCTGAAAATTGGTATGAATGTTCAGAACCCCATTATAAATAAGTGTTGAAAAGTCCTCAACGATCCTGTACGTGGAAAAATTTTTATTCAAGGTCAAAACTGTCAAAAATGGGTTTTTCGCGTTTTTCAGCAAAACGGTAAGTTCTGTCATAAAATTAGGTCAGACAAAAATTATAGATCATATAATTATCTATAAAAAATATCTGAATACTTTTTTCCTAAGAGCCACCGTTTCTGAGATATAGCTATTACAAAAGTTGTAATCTTCATAATATGCACACGTTTCCACGCCACCTGTGAGGTAGTGTACTTAGCGGGTTTTTTTAAAGAGTTTTCCCGATAGGCCTATTCCACGGCCTATGGTGATCCTGTTTAATTGAGAACTATTGAATAATAAAAAATATGAGTATTGGGAATAATGAAAGCGGTATAGATTCAAAAAAGTGAGGGAAATTATTTTTCAGATTCATTACCGTCTAATATTTCAGCTTCCTCTTCTTCTTGTTCTTCTCCTTCTTGTTCTTGTTCTTCTTGTTGGGTGCAAGTAAATTGCCTCAATAGCGATGCATCACATGTCTCCTCGTTGGTATCATACGAATCCTCTTCTGTTGGTGATTCAACATTAGAGCACGACTGGCCTTGACTACTGGCACATGCAAGAGAATAAAACAATCCAACTTTTTTGCAGCCGCATTTTGCACTACATCCCTTTTTACAATTACAAAAAATTGTGTTGAGGAGTTTTTCCGGCGCAGGTGGGAGATGTTTTACAATAGTTATATCTCAGAAACTGTGGCTCTTAGGAAAAAAAGTATTGAGACATTTTATATAGATAATTATATGATCTACAATTTCTGTCTGACCTAATTTTATGATAAAACTTGCCGTTTTGTTGAAAAACGCGAAAAACCCATTTTTGAAACTTTTGACCTTGAATAAAATTTTTTCCACGTGCAGGATCGATGAGGACTTTTCAACACTTATTTATAATGGTGTTCCGAACATTCGTACCAATTTTCAGCTCTCCCCTAATTTTTGTATCTTTACTACTATTTTTAGGCTAAATTGATCGGATTAATAGTCATGATACACAAAAATCATGGCAATACTGATAATATTAATAATAACTAGTTAAATATTTAGAAAATTTCTAGCAGTTTTAAAGGACTGGGGTTATTTATTTTAATAATTTTTAAAGTACTTTTATATGGAATTAGCGTACTGCATATCAATGTTACAGAGACCCGCTTTTTATGACAAAATTAAATTTTTTTTAGAAAGACCAATAATTGCGGCAATATTTTGATAATAACTGTGATTTTATGAATAAGCAGACTTTAAAAACTGGTATAATTTTTACTTTGCTGGAATTAATAAAACATATTTAAATTTAGGATTACTTAAAATCGAATTTTGGAAAAAAAAATTTTTGGGCTTTATTTTTCCATACTGTGGAATTTAGTTAACGAAATGTGTTAGCTAGAGCTAATTTTGATATAATACCAAAATTTCATGACGCGAAGTGATCAGTACTTTTCAAATTATTACCATTTTTTATAATTCCCAATTTTGAAAATTTCGGTTTCGCGCCAAATGGCAAGAAAGGGGTAAGATGTTTTTAGTTACTTTTTCATTCCAACTGATGCACCAACTAGCCCCACTAAAATATTTTTCAAAAAATCAATAGTATAAAAGTTTCCCATATGGTGCGAACTTTATGAAAGACACTGTATATGTAGGGGAGACCGGGTCAAAACCGTACAGCTAAGGATTTAGGGCTGTAGATCATTCCTTTAAAAACATAAGTGTATGGAACTAACGTTTATAATTGATCAATTTCATAAGGAACATAATCACGTCAACATATTTTGGATAATCACAATATTAAACAAAAATAACATAAAAAGTTTAAATCACTGTTTATTACGGTTTTACCCCGACACATGGACAAAACCGTATACTAATTTTAACACCGAAAAAATCGATTTAAATTCTCCTAAACCTTTGCGTGTTGAAGAACCCAAATCATTTTTTTGTTTGAATTTGTTGACTCAATCTTTTATAATGTTGATTTTGATACCTGACATGTTCCAACAGTTTTGAAGTACCCCATGGTTCCGTCAAATACCGCTTCAATGGTTTTTCTCATATTATTCCAGTATTTTTTACTAGTAGTAGCTCTTTTGTGATTACGTAGCATCTTTTTTGCAACTAATAATAAAAAATCAGTTTGGTTCATATTTATACATCCAAGCCAAAATTGTATATAGACCGGTTTTACCCCGTACGGTTTTGACCCGGAGACCTATGTATAAACATATAACTCACTTCTACATATGGAAATCGATTTCGCCGGTACAAATATTGTAAATTACGAGTAAAGACACACACTTTAACCTGACTGATTGGAGACTAGCTTATAGTACACATAAACTTAACTATTTTACTTGAATTTTTACAAAAATAAGATCAAGTCTACCGAAAAATACGAAAATGAAATATTTTGAAAACATTCGTGCTTGTCACTACAAGTGTTTGTTGACAAATAGCTCTCATTAGTGGACGCTGTTGAGCGGCTTGCGTTCCGGAAATTTTAATTAATTAGAAAAATAGACCTACTATACTGTTTTACCCCGGTATACGATTTTGTACAGGTTTCCACTATGTAATTATAATTACATACCTATATAAGTATATTTTTGATGTTAATGTTTTTAACTTCTTAACCGAGTATGATGAAATATGTATTTCGCCATGCTCGGTAGACTACTTCAATGCACATAACGACGTCGTTCGTCTTGGAAATTAATTAAGCTAAACTAATCGAATCTAACCCATTAACTTCTAATCTTTAGATAATAAACAATACAGAACTGATTTTAAATCAGTTCTACATTGTTTGCCTTTAAATAAATAAATCAGTGATTTATTTATTTAAAGGTTTATATAAAAAATAAAAAATAAAAAATAAAAAACATAAAAAAAAACTAAATCTAGTTATGTTTTTTGATCTCAACTTTCGTGCTCGCGTTGTATATAATATACAGGTGTCATTAATTAAGGGGAATTATTTTTAACAGTGTATAATAGACGTAAAACAAATATACGATTTACCAAAAGAAATCTTAACAAGTTTCATAGCAGGCGTGCTATGATTTTTTGAAATCCCAAAAAGATACCCAGTACTAACAAGGAAAGGTGCAGGTATGGTCGTCACCGATTTCAATAAAAATTCGTCTGCTACTAGAGCATATAATATCAATATTAAAAATTTACAATATTAAGATCCCCCTCTCAAAAACACAGGAAATATTTTTATTTAAAATTTTGACAAAAATGTAAGTAAAATATAATCAAGTTATTTATTATGATACGTCGAAATTGGTAGAGCTCAGTTGCAAAGCATCGGAGTACGGATAGTTGGATACCAGGATCTAATCCCGGTGAAAATGATTATTAATTTTTTTTTCTTTTTTTTTAATAACAATTAATTTATTAATTATTTTGTTGACAAAATTAAATTACGAAATATTACTTGTCGCAAAATTAATGAATTAATGAATTAATATAATTTTTCTTAAAATCTTCTTTTTTTGATATGACGGAATGTTTCATCATGAAACTTTTTAGCTCTTAACTGGGTTTATTATATATTCTTGTTCAAAATGTGAATGGTACAACATATTAAATTTTAAAGCAATCGGAATTCTATAATGTAATCTATATAATTAACAAAAATTTTAACCGAACTATTAGTTTCTTCAATACGTTGCAATTCAGGTATAAGGTCGGATCTCATTTTCAGTGATTTTTTAAGGAGAGTAGAAAAACAGGAACTACCGTTACATTTTGTTTTATCAATTTTAACCTAAGGTATCAATGTATTTGTAGATTAATATTCTTCAAGTACCTACATTCATTTATGATTTACAAAACAAAATGTAACAGTAATTCTTGATTTTCTGCTCTCTTAAAAAATCACTAAAAATGAGATATGACCGTATGCCTGGAAGGCGACGAATAATATGTCAGATAAACTTATATTTATGTTATGTTCTAAACTGGTTTATTTATAGTTTTATAATCGAGTAAAATCAGTAAAACCAATTGAAAATGAACGATGGGAAATAATAGCAATGGATATACGCACAAAAGAAGAAACTAAATACGAATTTGATGCCGTTATGGTCTGTAATGGTCACCATTTTCAGCCACACTATGCCAAATTAAAAGGTATCGAAAAATTTCACGGATCACAAAAGCATAGCCATGACTACCGAAAACCTGAAGAATACAGAGGTCGGCAAGTTGTAATTATTGGCGCCGGTCCATCAGGCGTTGATTTAGCATTCCACGTTTCTAAAGAAGCAGCGAAGGTTGTTTTTCTAGCAATAGTTATTATTCTATTATTGCGTTACTCTCATTTTCCATTTGTAGGTTTTCTTGAGTCATCATTCAAAGAATCTAGATA